>JAKSZP010007346.1:0-32372 GCA_022478985.1 Massospora cicadina | reverse complement strand
AAAAATGACAAAGCGGCAGATGAAGGATTAGATATGGGTTTGTGATGCTACAAATCATGATATTTTTACTACAATGCTAGAGAAATTTCTGAGAGAGCGCCACAAAATTTAACCACCTATCCCAGATAAACCTAGGATAAGATACTGAAGCTTGGGCTTATCTAAGCTAAACCAATAAGATTATTGCCGCCCTCTCCAGTTTCCTGCAATGATGGTCTCTGAAAAGAAAATTTTGAGCTTGCTACAGCTGATGATCCAGATGTTACCAATGCCAAAGTCCAAGAAAATCTCAATTCTAACTTGCAGCTGAGCCAGAACCTCTCAATGAGTTAAATAAATAAAATGAACCTGATAATTGCCTTACCATTTGTTTCCCAAAGCTGAGGCTCACACCTTCTCAAATTGCCCAACTAAACCAAACGTTTTGGCGCCAAATTATTCTCCTCTGCTGAGGTTACCATAAACTCGCCAACTTTACTCAGGCCAGCTGAGCCAGTACTTCTACAACTAAAGCAAACCCAAAATATGTGCAAAAAACTTGAACCCTGCTATTGGTGAAGTCAAGTTTAATTCTGCACCCAAGCCAAAGTCTCATCCTGACAAATTTTGGCTCTATGAAAAGGATTCCTCCACACTTACCTTGCTTACCTGTGTTGAAGCTTCTCACTATTTATATGACAAATTTAGAACAGCTGAACTGAAATCCTTGACGCTCTCTCCATTTTCTGGCGCCATTGCTTCTTGCTGTTTTAATGAAAAGTTTGAACGTCCAGACTGAATGCCCCAGCGCCCATTTTGTCACCTTGAGCCACCGCCCCTTGATGTTCTGACAATAGAATCAGAACAGCCAACTCAAGCATCTCAGCGCCCTTTCATCTTTTGCGCCAACGCTCCTTGTTGTTCCATCAATAAAATTGGAACAGCCAACCCAATTGCCTCAGAACCCTTTCAGTTTAAAATGCTAATACTTTTTGCTGTATCAATAACAAAATTAAAACAGCCAACCTGAATGATTCAGCACCTTCTCCATTTTCCTGCGCTGAAGCTCCTTTCTATTTTGCCAGCAAAATATCTAACTTGAATGCTTCAGCGCTCTATTTTTCTCAGCGCTAATTCTCCTTGCTGCTCTGACAAAAAAAAGCCTCCAATACCTATTAAACTCTCTTTTTCACATTAATTTATCTTTCACAAATTAAATTATAATTTTATCTTAACTAATATTTTAGGTCTGACTGCCAGTAGAAAAAAAATTCAAACTTGCCTCAATAAGATCAGGGATAGTCTAACATGTTACCTCCTGACCGCCTTTTTAAGTGAAGCTGAGCTCTGAATATGTTACCATTGATGTGTTTTCAAACCTTGCAACCAAACTACCTCCCAGTTGCTACTTAAATGATTTATCTGTAGACTCCGCGAATTTCTATGTGATGACTGATCCTGTCGCCCAAATCATTAAAGACTTGCCCAGCCATCTTGAATTTAAGTAAGGCCAAAAATCAAATTTCCTCAACTTCTTTGATATTTCAACTGAGCCAAACAACCTAAACACCTTTCCCTTGCCATTTTGGCTCCTATTTTGGATCAGTTCATTTCAGACAACTCAAGTTTGATCTAAATCTAACTGATGAAGCTCCTCTACATAGAATCAGCTTGGACCTCAAGGATATAGACATCCAGACCAATTTCATTAATTTTAATTGCCTACCACAAATCATTTTCATCATTCTTATTTATAAGATCAAACCACCCAATTTATACCTTGATGATATGGCCTGGCCCCCTGTTACCAAGCCTTCCCTTGCTTGTGGACTCATCATCAAAGTTCCTGAAGAGGATTCTGAAATTTCTCCCTATGACAGATCTCTCCCTCCATCTCTGAAGCAGCTTTTGGACTCAACTTCAGGTTCAGTTGAAGATGGTCATACAGCTGCTTTATGAAGCTTTGTTGTCAAAATCATTTTCACTCCCCTCTACTTTTTCATTGCTCCCGTCTACCAGATATATCAGAGTGCTACCTCCTCTCCTCTGTCTCTTACTTACCTCAATTTTCAAGCTGGTGCTATTGACTATCTTGCCACTAACATGTACCACTTGAAAATTTTTAATGCCAAACCCTATTTTAAAACTATACCTATACCAACTACCTTTTATCCTCACACTCAGGTATCCCATTATGGTGCTAAATCTAGGTTGCCACTCCTAAGCTGAGTAAGCTAACTAAACCTTGGAATCACCACACTAAGATTAAGTTTTTCCAGGCAAATGAAATTTATGAGATATTTTGTCTTAATATTGACTTCCTAAATAAGTGAGACTGAACCCCAACTCTTTCTCACTAGGCCAACACTTAAACCAATTACTTAAGGATATCACATCCAGTCTAACTCTAGTAGTTTGGGACCCTAATGAAGTTGGCTGATCCTGGCAAAATCATTGTCACCCTCAGTCAAGGCTTGGAGGGCGCTATGTCAGATTTTGCCTTAATTTAGGTGAAACCTCAACTTTAGGATTACAATATATTATTTACTTTAATAAATATTAACTCTGCTATTATTATTATCAGTATCAGTTTCTAGATTCTTATTTGATGTCTAGTTGGGTTAAAGCATAATACTATCATTATGTCTTATCACTGATGTTTTATCAGGCCTAACACCCAAAATCACTTTTACACTTATACATTCAAGAACTAAAAAATCCCATAATAATGCCAAGTTTAGAAACCTAACAAACTCTGAATAAATTTTCCCATTAGTGCTCCACTGGCCAATGAGATAGGGAAGAATGCCCAAACTGAGTTACTGTTTAACCAGATATTAGGTCTGAGGATGTATTCAGTATTTAACTCCTCTACTCGCCTCATTGACCACCTAATGACAGATATTAGCCTTATCATCTATTGGCTTCCTAATAAAAATTAATGGAAACTACATAACTATGCTAATATTATATTGATATCAGTTCAGCCTTCAACAAGGAATCCTAGTCTACTAAAGCGATGAACCTGGACATTACCTTTGCTTATTGTATTCCTGAATCTCCTTCCACTCTCACATGTGGTATTCGCCTATCACTCATCACATTTCTAATTTCCCTTAGTACTTTAAGTACTGCTCTTTTTATTAATAAAGACTTTTTACATTTTATTAATATTTTTAGTTTATAGTCAAATTCTTTATAAATAAAATATATCCAGCCTTTAAAAAATTGCTAGGAACCTTTGAAATTCTAGAGAAGGTTAAGTTCCAACCAAGCTGTCTTGTTTGGCACCTCCAAGTAACCAAAAAATCAACCACTTACCAAAAGCTTGTTGCTAAGAGGCGCAAAGCTGAGAGTAATAGAAGACTTACATAATCAAGATAAAGTGGAAATTTAGCACCAACAATCTACTTAATACAGATTCTAAAAACTTAATCTAAAAATATGGCAAAATAAACATCGCTGATGGCTCTAATTGATTGAGTACAACCAGATATTAAAGAATTACTCAAATTATATATAAATGTCAATGAAATCTGAAGTAAAACTCATGACAACATTGTCAATGTGGAGCATAAATTGAAAGCAGAAGAATGAATGTGGTTTATTTTTATTTCATATGACATAAATATATTAAAGCAGTCTTGACAATTTAAAATAACACCACTGGACTACTTTTAAGCTAGACAAAAAGCAGAAGTTATAGTTCCAATGAAATGATTACCTCTTCTCTGCACTATTAATGTTTGAATATTATCATCTCAAGTCAATGATAGCAGTTTGTGGATGAAAAGTTGAAGGACAAAAAGTAATTGTTGATAATGTTCATTTTTAATTAAAAATTTAAGAGGATCGTCAGCTTACTGGTGAGCAGCTTTAGAGGACTCATCACCCAAATTAGATGCCTTGATCTGCCAATATACTTCATTGCCTTGAGCTGCAAATATTGTAATTGGCGCAGAGGCATTGGATTTCAACTTTAAAGTTTATTTAAACACAAGACACAAGGTACTGTTTGATGACAGTAGTATTTACTAAAAACAACACAAAAACCTTATTTATGATAGTAGTAAATTTATTAATTAAGTATAAGAGCGTACTGTTTTATCTAGTACTGTCAGTGGCTCCAACGCATGCTCAAGTAATCTTATTGTTAGGCTCTCACAGCTTCTTCAGGAAAAAGTTCCTCTTGCAATTAGCAATCCTCTTCAGATATGCTTTCTCTACTACCAATATCGTTGGTGCTTTCCATGGTTACTAAGCAGCACTCCAAAAATGGTAGACTAAAATTGGGATATCAAATTGAGCCACAGAAGATAATAAAACTAGGGATCAGGACATTTTCATAAAAAAGTTACAATACACCAGACATTATCTTTTTACTGGTAGATGGCCATAATAAAATATTGCCCTATTACCAATGGTTTTATGTCAGCATGGGGGCAGCATAGAATAGTATGCTGAATATAGGAGGTGATAAAGTAATTAAGGCTATGGAGTTGAAGGATGATAATTCAAGGGAACAAGAGATGTGCCAGTGGGGATTTAGTATTTGATTAATAGTAAATAATACATTAGGCCACTACATATAAAAGCTAGCCCAAGTGGTGAACTAAAAACTATACTGATTGAGTCCTCTATCTAATTATTATTTATAGTATGAAATTAAATACTATAAATATAATGTATACAATCAGTTGGTCAAACCAATTACAACAGCAATGATTTACATTGGTTAGATATTTAAAAGGTTTTCTTAATATCTATTGGTATACTGAACAAAGATCTAAGTTCTATGGATGTACATGCAACCCGATGACTTATCAAAAAATATTTAGTAAGCATTAGCAGACATTCTATTATGTGAGTTAAAGCATTGTTGAAGTTCATATGGAATAATGACCAAAGCTTTGGTGGAAAACTTAGAGATTTTTTGGTGGCACATTGAGTTCCAAGATTATGGAAGTCCACATTTTCACATGGTAATAAGGATTGGAAATCATCCATTGTTTGAGACACCTGAAGAAATCTGTATAATTGATGAAATTTGTACGTGTTAAATGCTATCAAATGATGATGAACTGTATAGCATCATAAAAAGATGCCAAGTTCCATCACACACCTACATTTAAAAAAACAACATGGCTACAACTTGTCAGTTTAGCTTCCCAAGACAAACGTGCACAGTACCACTAGTGCTAAGAAAAGACAAACGTGCACAGAAACTTGCATTATCACTCACTGTCAGATGATTTCATTTGCAACAATGGAAAAATATGCCTTAAAAAAAGAAGCAGGAATATTGTTAGGTTAACAAATACAATTAAATGCTTATTAAGCTATGGCAAGCCAATATGGATATTCAACCATGTAAATCAAATGAGTTTATAGTATATTACATTGCTAATTATATATCAAAATCGAACCTACAAAGCTAAATGAAATTATAGTGCAAGCAGTCCAGTAAATTTGTCATGATAATACTAAAATCCTTCAGGATATTAAAAATCTGCATGCATCTGATGAAAAAATTCCAGGGTTCAGTATGTGAATGCTTTCAGTTTGTGCCACATCAAATTATGTGAAAGCTTAAAACAATGCATCTTTTTGAACAATAGTAAGCCTGAACAAATATATAAAGTTCTATAGTTTGATGATTCTGGCCAAGAAAATGGATACTGCGCCAACATCTTTATGCATTACAAAAAATGGTCACTTTAGCTTTCAACTTATGACTATAATATCATGCCTTTGATGGAAATCACAATGACATTCCAGCCGCATTATGCTAAAAAAATAGGAAAACAATGAAGATAATATAGACCAGAACGCTTACAATGATATTACTTCTGACAATGAAGTGATTGATAACTCTGATTGAAAATAGCTAAATGTCAATTAGAAATGCACCTTCAGTCATCAGAGTTCCATACTCCATGGCTACATCTGATCCAGAAAACTTCTATTACAGTCTTCTCCTTCAATATATACCATACCATTTTAGGGGAACTTTTTAAAGGACCTAACTCTGACAGAGAAGCATTCTTAGCTTGAAAATAAACTTTGAAAAACTAGTGAGCACTTATAAACTTTACTCAATGAGATTGACAACTTTAGAATGCTTTCAACCAAAGAAATTCCTTTGGTATTCCTGATGATGAACCATTTAAAATAGAAAAAGAAATTGAAGAAGTTATGGAGCAACAGATTGATGATGTGTAATTTCAACAAACATTTTAGGCTATGAATGTTGGTCAATGGAAAATCTTCTAGGACAGCACTCAAAGACTTTAAAATCAACCAGAGGAAGTTCACATTGTGAACAGCTCTTCATATCAGTTCAATCTGGAAATTTAAATACTTTCCTATTCAATCTGCTCAAGAATCAAGTCAATTAATGCTATAGCAAACAGGCTGTGAAAGTTAGCACCCACACTGGCTTTATAGCATGATTAGCGGGTGGACTAACATTAAACTTATTGCTAAAATTACATATTCAAAAAAATATGTAAAAACGTTCATGATATGCCAATGCTTAGTGTAAACTATCTCAGATTGATGCAATAGGAGTGGAAAAATATCAACTTCTTTTTCATATATGAGATCTCAATGGTACCATACAAAATGCTTTGTATGATTGACTCACGGCTGAAACAGCTGAAAAACATAATTTGAACTTTTGGAGGTATCAATAAAATAGTATTTGGTATTTTATGCAGCTACCACCAGTAAGACGAAAACAAGTATTCCAGCAGCAAGAATGTTTGCTTCCAGCTACGCACTTTTGGTGACTTTTAGCACTAGTTGAATTAAAGGATAACATGAATCAACATGGTGATACAATATTTGTCAATATTCTATATGTGCTTAGAGTTGGAGAACTCACATCAAACCACATTCATTGATGTACAAATTTTACACCAACATGGATGGTAAATTTGTAATAGAAAGTGCATTGCAAATTTACCACTTAATCTACAAGTTAATGATCACAACAGGAAAGTACTGGATCACTTTAGAAGAAAAAGCACTGAAAACTTGAAGACTTTAGTGCAAGATCAACTCATGGATGCCACTCAACTATTAAGAGATGATGCCCACGTGGATACTATATACCAAATGTCGTTAACAACCTTGGAGGTTTTTTAAAGGAATTGTGAATATTTGTTTTAGCAAAAGTCATGCTGCAATCAACATTGATGTATCCAAAGGTTTTTTCAATGGAGAAATAGGATTTGTGACTGAAAACATATAACCACATTTCCATAGAGAACAACTATATGAGTTTAATATACTATCAGTTCAAATAGAATTTGGCAGAGATGGCTCTCACATAGTATAGCTAAAAGCCATGTAATTTCCTGCACTGTACAGCTACAGAACTGCTGAACCATTAAAGTTGCCATAAATTTTATCATGGACATCAACCATTTATAAAATCAAGGCAGCACTGTAGACTATGAAGTTGTTTATCTGGGTTTAAAGCTATTTGATTAAGATCAAGTGTATGGGAGCTAGGTAGGGTAATCTGGGGCCTTCACATGGCGTAACTGAGGAAAGCTCATGGAAACATGGGTGAGTAGCTAACACCAGAGCCCAGAGAGGCGCCCTGGAAGGGTCCTGTAGTGGCCTGGATGGGGAGTGGGATGGAAGCTAATGACTGTAAACCAACCTGTTCTTGCAGGTGCTTCCACTCTCCTTTGGGGAGATATGGGCAGGAAGGGGGAGGCAAGAGTCAGGCGTATCATCTGTCACACTACTTTCCTATGAGGCGGGGCACTGCAAAATCAGGTCTCAGCGACAAGGGTGGGGAAATCCTGATTGGTTGAGCTTTGTCTCACCTGTCTACAATAATCACCGCGGTTTTCTAGGTTGGCCTGAAACTAGGATAGCGGCTAGTAGCCTATGTGGGTTTACACTGGTGCAGCAAAAGGCAAGAGCACTCACGTACCAAAATGACAGACCAACCCAAAAGGGCTGCAATGGTTCCCGCACAAAAAGGTCCCAGAGAGCAAACTTCATCACAAAACCAAATCAGCGAGACCAACTATGTTAGCAAATCAACAGCGGGGGTGGCCTCTGCTGCACAGGGGGCTTCAGTCTCTTTTGCTGCGGTGGCTGCTAACGGATTTGGTGTCAGAACAAAGCTTTTTGAAGCGGGTAACTCCAGCCCATCCAAGGATCTGACAGCGAGCATGGTGGAGAGCCTCAAGAGGGTTCACGCCGTGGAAGTGAAGAATGGATGGTCTAAGGAGATGCTCATGGTCAGGGTGATTGAGGTGTGTGGGTTCTCCCCGCTCCATATTTCACGTTTGGCTTCTGGGTTGAAACTTATGACCTTCCAGTCTAAGCTTCAAAAGGAACAATTTTTGGCTGCCAGTTTGAGCACAAAGAATGAGGAGACCAAATGTCTTGACATCGGCACCAAGATTGGAAGGTTCATTCTGAGGGATGTACCACCTGTGATCACTAGAGGGACCATGATGTCTCAGCTGAAAGGATTTGGCAGAGTGATCTCCTTCAATGAGAACAAGCTGGTAAAGAACTTGAAGCAGAAGGACGGTAGCTTAAAATAGTTCACCATAGGATCTGGGGACTGGGTTTTGAAGGTTGAACTTTCGAAATTATATGGGGAGTTACCTCGTTCAGTCACTATGGAGACCTGGAGTGTCCCTGTGGTACCGCTGGACAGGTGCTTCTTGTGTGATGTGAAGGGGCACATCAGAGCCAAATGTCCTCAGGTTCAGCCTCCTGCAGCATTGGCCAAACCTAGCGGATCTAGCGCGGGGGTGTCAGTAATGGCACCATCTGAGAAGGACAAGTTGGCTCTCTGGAAGGCGTTGGAGAAGCTAACTGAGATGTTGGCCAAATCAAAGGAGGAGGATGCGGCGGGAATAACCTCAGAGGCAGTGACTGGAGTGCTGAAAAGCGTGAGGAAGGTCAACAAGGAGTCAAAATTTTCCTGGAAGGCGAGGGAAGCAGTTAGACTCCAAATAGAGCTGAATGGCGCTTTGGCACAGTCCGCAAAGGACATTATGGAGGCAGTCGCCTCCCAAATGGATGGGGTTCTCCCCATCACTCGATTGTGTAAGAGGCAGGCGACCATAAGGGATGTGGATGTAACAGAGCAGGTGAGGCCCATAGGGGAAGAGGCAAAAGTGAGGGTGGTGTTGCCTTATAACAATAGTGGGCCAATGCCTTCTAATCCAATGCCTCCAACTGAAGTGAGGTGTAAGTCCAGGGGAATGTCCCCTGTGTTTTGACCGTTCCCTCTTCCTGTTTCCAAAAAAAAGGCTCCGAAGAGGGTGGCAGTGCCTCTCATCACCCAGTGTGATCTTGCCCACATGGTAGACAAAGGCTGGGTAACAGCCCTCCCTCTTCGGAGCCTTTTTGTTTGGAAATGGGAAGAGGGCCCAGTCAGAACACAGGGACGTTTCCCTGGACTTACATGGAGGGGTCTATCAAGGACCCTGGCAATGGTAAGAGTTTGGAGGCTGTTGTGACCAAGCAGCCTCCACCCCCAGACCAGTCTGGTACTGGAAAGGGGAGGAAGAAACGTGGTCCCGCTAAACCAGCTGAGGTGGAAGAGGATGGGGACCCCCCAGATCCTGACACCAAGGCCTCTTCAGTTTCTAACCTATGGCAATCAGGGCTGAATTTGCTAATGCACGGGGTCTGAATGGACTCAAGCAGTGGCAGTGGGTGAAACTCCGTTTGCAACAACATGGGATAAATATCAGCTTCCTCACTGGGACTAAGTCCAAACCTGGGGTGGAAGAGGACAGGGCTTTCCAGTTCCCTCTAAAACAATCATTTTACTCTCATTTGGTGGATCAACCAAACTAAGACTCGCCCTTAGGGGAGGGAAAGAGGGAGGGGGAGAAGTCAAAGGGGGTATCTTGGTCTGGTGGGCGGACAAGGTTAAGGTGCTGGATAAAAGGGTATTGGTTCCTGGAAGATCAGTGGCAGTAATGTCATTGTTTGGAGAGGAATCAATTTGGTTCATTGGCATATATGCGCCCAATTCTGGATCTAAACGGAAGGACTTCTTCCAGAAGGTCGGCCTAAGGATCCAGGAGGAAGGCATTAGGGGGTTGGTAGTGCTGGGGGGAGACATGAACTGTGTCTGCTTTAGGGATGACAGGGTTGAGGCTTCAGGCAACTGGAGTTCTGACCCTGGAGCCCACAAGTTGGCCAGGTTAATGATTGACCTTGGCCTACTGGATGTGTGGAGAGCTGGCCATGATGAGGAGGGAGAGACTGAGTGGACTCACATCCAGGGGGACCATTTCTCCCGCATTGACCCTGTGTCAGTGCCCCAGCCTCTCCTGAGTCGCTGCAAGTTGATCCTTCAGAATCATGATCAAGGTGCTTCAGACCACAGACCCCTGGAACTGAAGATCAGTGACACCCAGGTTGCTTCTGCAGGGAAAGGGGATCTGGAGACTGAACACTGAACTCCTGAAGTGGAGTCCACTTCAGGATATAATGAGGAATAAGGTGAGGTGGTGGAGAAGCCAGATTGTGAGAGAAGCCAGATGCGTCAGGAAAATGGTTGCATATAAAGGCTGATCTCAAGATGGGTTGTGAAATCTTTGGGAGGCAGCTAGGGGCCATGCATTCGAGGTATGAGATCTTGGATAGGAGCTTCAAGAGTACTTGCAAGCAGGCCATGGTCATGGGGGAATCTGCCTACACGGTCAAGGCTGAATTGTATGCAAAATTGATGGGAGCCTTCATGGTGGATCGCCTCAAACAAAGGAAGTCTTAATGGTATGAGGATTCTAACAGCAATGTGGCCCTACTTCGCAAGGTGGTAGGGGTATTCAGACCATCAGCAAGGATCTTGTCACTTTGTGATGGGGGAGTTGAGGTGAAGGATGCAACTCGCATGGCTGAGGTGGCCAAATCCTCCTATGAGGACCTTTATGGCCCCTCTGAGAATGACCCAGAGTCATCCAAAGTACTCTCAACGGACTTGGGGTACTGCCAAAGGAGACTCAGCTGCACCTATGTAGCAAGATCTGCAAATTGGAGGTGTTGGACGCCATCTGCAAGGGCAAGAATGGCAAGGCTCCCAGGGAGGATGGGTTGATCTTGGAGCTCTTCAAGTTATTTCAGGCAGAAATGTCTGAGATGCTTGCTGAGCTTTACAATCAACTCCTAGCCTCCGGTACAATCAATCTGGTATTTTCAAAGGGTGTGGTGGTGGTGTTGTATAAGAAGGGCGATCCCTCCCTCATGGGGAACTATCGGCCTTTGACTCTACTTAACGTTGACTATAAGATTTTAGTGATGATCTTAAACAATCGACTAAAGGGGGTTGTGGCAGACGTTGTTGGGAAAGAGCAGAATGGGTTTATCCCAGGACGCTCAATTACTGACAACTTGATGCTGCTTCACCTGATAGAAGAGTGGGCAAGTAAAGAGTATGAGCGGAGGGGGTGGCTACTGTTTCTTGATCAAGAGAAGGCGTATGATCAGGTGAATCATGAGTTTCTTTGGGAAGTGCTAAGTAGGGTTGGAATCAAGGGGCATCTGTTGAGACTGCTTAAAGCGATTTATGAGAAGGACTCATTGGTTGTCAATATCAATGGGGTCCTCTCCTACCCCTTTAGGGTGTGTAGGGGCGTGCATCAGGGAGACCCTCTATCTCCCTTGTTGTGTCCTTGCAATAGAGACCCTTTCAGTGGCTCTCAGAAAGTTGGACCGGAGGAAACTTACCATCAATGGAGAGGAGTATTCTCATTCAATGTTTGTGGATGATATGTGGATTTATGTTTCGTTGGAGGAGGAGAAGGTTGTGATGAACATTCTGAAGATATACCAGAATGCAAGCAACGCTAAGGTCAATCTGTCAAAATCCAGGGCTTGGTCCATTGGTAGAACGGCGACGTTGGGTGTGGCACCAAAGAGCTCAATCCCCTGGATGGGAACAGGGGAGGAGTTTCTGTACCTCAGGTGTCCCATCCCTGGGTGAGCGTTGCCACATGAAATTTGGCTCAAACTTGAAGCGGATCTTAAAAAAGTGGCTTGGAAGTGGCAATGGCTCAACTTATCTTATTGGGGCAGGGCCATTGTCATGAACTCTTTTATTTTTTCCATACTATGGTACATTGCCGGATTTGTTCCACTACTGGCATCTTCCTTCAGGAGAATACAGAGTTCAATCATCCAGTTCATTTGGTGAGGGCAAGCGTCAGAAACCAGTTATTCTAACTTGTGTCAGGAGGTGAAGAAGAGGGCATTGGTCTGATTAACTTCAGGAGTATGATCAAAGCACTGCAGCTGAAATGGATCACATGGGTCGCTCAAGAGGGAAAATTCATCTTTTGGTCTCCAATACTAGAGGACTACCTCTCTAAGGCTTGCAAGGACAGTTCATACAAGGATCTTGGTGTCAGCTGGGGCATCAATCAAGGGGCCATTCCAAGCATGGGAACCTACCAGGCTTTGAAAGGATTACTTTAGAGCTTGGGTGGGCAGCAAGGGTAGATTAGAGGGTGGAGAGTGGACCATTGAAAGGATCCTGGCAATTCCCCTTTGGGGAGGAGCTTGGGGACTGGAGATAAAACCTCATCTGTGCAAAGCCTTCAAGCACTTTAGAGGGGTGGTCCACTGGGGGACCTCCTTGATGACAATGGCCAGAGGGTGCTTAGGGTGGAAGCAGCTAATAATGTTGCCAGTACCTCCAAGGTGCTGGTAAGGAAGGCATGAGATGTTGTGGAAACAACTGAATTGCCTTCTTTCTGGAGAGAAGCAATTCCTTCTCTGGCTGCATTAGAGGCTAGTGAAGATCATTCAGAAGGTTGTGGAGGGCAGGATCAGCGAGTGTTCCTGTGAGGAAGAGAAGGCTGGATATACTCCAGATAGGTAAGCCTCTTCATCCTTAAGGACTGGCTAAGATGGGGGGAGGTAGCGGTGTCTGCCTCTCAGATTTCACAACTGACAGGTTCTGTAAGCTACAAGACAGAGAGCTTTGCTCAATATACTTGTCCCAAATCACTTGCAAAATGCGACCTGTCCTGATGGACCTGTGGGGGAGGATGGTTAAGGGATGCTGGTCTATACCAGTTCAGAACTTTCTCTTCCAACTCTACAGCAACATCCTGGTCACTGGGGCAACTCTACGTAAGTGGAGTAAGCATAAGGAGGATGACCTTCTGTATGCCTGCAAGGTGCGCAGATGGGAAGAGATGGCAAAGTATATCTTCACAGAGTATCTGGCAGCAGATGCTGTGTGAAGTAGTGTTCTCCTTTGGTATGAAGCATACCAACCAGGGTGTAAGTTATCCTCTGATCATCACGCATGGCCAGAAATCCTGACTGTGTATGCCCCACCAAGTCTGCTTGCAGACAAGGAGGGGTTCAGGGTCTGGTGCACAATATGGGGGAGGTGATATATGGTTTATGGCTTGCCAGAAACCAGCGTTGCTTCCCTTCAGAAGGAATCCAGGCAACAAACTCCCTGGCCATAGTCAAGTGACAGCTAGAAATAGCTGTAGAAAGCTATGGCAATCCTTTTTCCTCAAGTAGGTCCAACTTAGGGGTCAGTCTGGTCTCATTCCTCACAGTAAGGGATGTGAGGCATATCTCTGAACTGGATGGGTAGCCTTTGCTACCTGGTATACCAAACAGTGAGGAATATGTCAGTTTGGAGGTGGTGTGAGCCACCCCACCCATGGTCAGGCCCACTTTGGTGTGCTTAGATTTGCACAGCTCCAGTGCAGCAGGGCAGTACCCTTGGTTTCATCCCATAAAGTTGTTTGCACTGGGTGCCCTAACGGGCACACAAAAACTCAAAGATCAAGTGTATGTCAGCTTTAGCTTAGTTAGATCTCTTGATGGACTTAAAACAAAGAATTGGATAACTCCAAATCAAAAGTAAGAAAACCTTACAATAATGATGTATTATCAGAGATAGATTGAATAAGAAATAAGTAAAAATTTATAAAAATATTTGATAAAAAAGCAATAGTTAATTAAGTAAATGAAATCTTAATAAACTTTAAATGTAAATATATTATATTTATGTAAAATATTTATCTAAAGTTTATATTAGTGACAAGAAAATTTTTTGTTAATTTAAACTTTTATTTCAATAATCAAAAGCCTTACTATCTGATTACTCCATATAGTAAAAATTTGAATAAAAATTTGTTTAACAGTTTATAAATATATAAGAGTTTTAAACTATTATGAGGAGTGGTAGCATAGTGGGTGGTTCCTACTCCACTCTGAGCCAGGTTTTGATTGTTACAAGTTTGAAACCAGCACAGGCTAAAAAACTTGGTGTGGTATTTGTCCCAAGGTCAACCTGCCTCCTTTACTTTTTAAACTAATATTTTATTAGAAAATCTAAATTAACTAATTTAACTTATGCAATGTATAATGATTAATTAAAGTATGACAAGAAATTAGAAAATAAAAAAGTAATTTTATAAACTTGCTTTTCTTAAAAAGAAAAAAAGTAAAAAATAATAAAAATAAAATAAAAGTGTTGTACTAAAAAGTAAAAAATCTTTGCTAAATAATTACTATAAAAATTTATATATGTACAACTGCAAGAAAAGCAAGGCATGCACATTTTATATAATTGTATGCACTGATTGTATATAAGTACAATGTATATATATATATTGTACTTTTATATATGTTTATATAGGTTGTAATGAGATATGTTTTATAGCTGTATAATGTGTACAACACATTGTATTATAATTTATACATTATAAATATATATACTTTGCATACATATTGTATATAAGTGCGCACACCTTGCTTTCCTTGCAGTTGTATATGAAGAAAAAATTTAAAGTAATTATTTGGCAAAGTATTTGGGAAAGAATTTTTTTTACTTTTTAGTATGACTTTTTTGTTTGGTTTTTTATTTTAGTTTTTTTACTTTTTTTATTTTTCTTCTTTAAGAAAAGCAAGTTTTTATTTTTTATTTATGTTGGTTTGATAAAATTGGGAAGCACTCAAATAGTGCATAAAATAGCGAGAAAAGTGAAGCGAAATTTTTAAGCGAAGCGGAGTTTAGGTTTTAAGAATAGTCTAGAATTTGGCCAAAAATTCTGGCAAAGGTTTTATGGTTCTAGAAATCGACGTACCTTAGATTTGAATCTCCAAACCTGATCTAATTCGGTTATTCGCTCATAATTTTGTCTACTGACGTATTGATTAACAGAAGATTTCTACCTACAACATATTTCAATTAAACTATTAAATACGCTTAATATCTAGACTCTATAAGGTGACGACCGATGCCAGCTTTATCACATACCTTGTCACGCTGTCACCAAATTTTGGGTTGCAGACCAGCATTACCACCCCCCAATAGTATTCACCGCAGTTTCTTTCTGAAATCGAAATCGGCATTTGGAATTATCTCTCACTTTAAACCAAGATCTTCGGCCCCATCGTATGGTTCAGCCTCCTTTTTCCACTCATCCACATCCCTCAACAAGCAGGATTTCTATGAACTTTTGGGTGTCCCCAAAACTGCGAGCGCCTCTGAAATAAAGAAGGCGTATTACCAGCTAGCAAAAAAGTATCACCCCGATACAAATAAGGGGGACAAATCGGCGCAGGAAAAGTTCATCCAGATTCAGGAGGCATATGAGGTAAGGTTAAGTTTTACGAATTTTTGAAATCTCTATCGGTAGTGCCTCTCGGATGAGCAAAAAGATCTGCCTATGACCAATCTGGACACAATTTCGATGGAAGCGGTATGTACATCATCCCAAACTCCACTCACCTAAATACTAGCTGGTCAGCATCCCGGAGCTGGTGGCTTTGGCGGCTTCGGAGATTTCGCCGGCTTTAACTTTTCTGGAGCGCAGGGCTCTGCTCACGACTCACCCTTTGCCGACCTTTTTAGCACTCTGTTTAACCAAAGAGCTGGTGGGGAGTATAGTGCTCCTGAGCCTATCCAGGTACTTCATAATTTGGGGTTAAGAGCTTGTATAATTAATTTGTGCATTATTATGCCAGGTGGAAGTTGGTATCAGCTTCATGGAAGCAGTCAAGGGGACGACGGTTAAACTTCATATTGAGCCGCTTCTTAAATGTCAACCCTGCAATGGGTATGGAACTAAAGATGGCAAGCGTCCCCCGGCCTGCTCAGCCTGCAAAGGATCGGGCCATGCCGTCTTCGAGACTCCGATGGGCTACTTATCTCAAACGTGCCCCTCTTGCAAGGGGTCGGGAACAGCTTCATCCAGGGCTTCGAGTTGTTCGTCTTGCCGTGGAAGAGGACGAGTCCGTCAAAAAAGAACGATTGATGTGATAATTCCTAAAGGTTTGTAAGCTTTTGAATGAGCTAACGTATTAGGGGTGGATACCGGGTTTGCGCTTCGGTTGCCAGGACAGGGCGATTATCCACCTGAAGGCGACGGCAACCGGGGAGATGTTTATATACAAATTAAGGTCCAGCCTTCGAAGGTCTTTCGGAGGTCTGGTAGCGACGTTCATATCGATGCCAAAGTTCCCTTCCACACTGCTCTTCTTGGTGGGTATGTGAGAGTCCCCACTTTGGATGGCGAAGTTGAACTTAAGATTCGGCCTGGCTCCCAAAATGGCGAAACCTTAGTAATGAAAGGAAAGGGAATTGCATCTGAAGCTAAACAAACTGGCCGACGAGTTTCAAGCCAACCTGGAAATCAATACGTCAATGTCCAAATTGTTGTGCCAACGTAAGCTTTTTTAAGGTTTTTGCTAACTCAATGTAGCTCTCTGTCTCCCAAACAACAAGCTATCTTACAACAGTATGCGGACACCCTAAATCCCAACCCCAGTCGCCCCAGTTCCACCGATAAACCTCCAGAGTCCAATGGTGGGGATAAGCCATTTTTTAAATCTGTCTTTGATAAGCTGAGGGGCATGGATTCTGAACAACGGAATAAAGATAACCCTGACGGTGAGGAGACCCCCAAGAAGGAGGCCAGTGCCTAGTTTGGCCATTTCTTCTCCCTATAGATTTAAGGATATCGAGCGCTCTAAAATTGCATAGCACTAACTATGCCACTACAGCTTATAAATTTATATGTCAGATTGTTTATCAACTAGCATCTCTTAATTCCCTGGTGACTCGTCATACTAACTCTAGCTGTAATACTAAACATCCTTGTGCCCTTTACCTAAAATTACAGTTATAAAATTTGTTAGGTTTGCAGCCTTACTATTAATTTTTAGCTATTGTATTGCTTCATGGGAACCCTGATTCAACGTGTGCCATTTTTAATTGCCAGGATGAGATTTGAAGTTACCTAAGGTCAATTGAAATAAAATTATACAACTACAGGAGGGGTTGAAGCTTTTTGGTCAATTAGTTGCAAGTTAATTAGCCCAGGTAATTAGTGAGGTGTGTCTATAATTGGTTTGGATTTTATAAGCTTTGAACCTAACAGCAGATGTCTCTTAATTGTGTACATACAGTTATTAAATTCAACGTTCACTGTTTAAAATGTGATTGGGCTTATGCGCACTTTACAGTGAGGCTTATTATATTAAAATTTGTTGGCTAAAAATGTAAAATTCGATTTTTTTAATAAAACCGGGTTGTTGCATATGTGAACCTATATAGGTGAACTAAGGTAGCTCATCATGCAGCGATATGCAACCCTTTGCCACCCAGGTAAGGTTTGACCTTGCTGCTAAGCTAAATTTGTAATCTAGCTTTGAGCGCCAATTTTTGCTTTCTAAGCATGGCCTATCAAGTTGAGAATCTTGCTCCTTTAGTCAAAGACTTTAGCATATTTAGCACATTTGTCTACCCGCATGATTCAGTTGAGTTTCTCACGGGGCCCAAATGTGACTATTGACAAATTGTCAAATGCCAAGAAGCGAGAAAAAAATATTAAAAATTATAACCTATTGTCCCAATTGTCCAAAATCACCACAAATGTGTTTGGACTGTTTTAACAAATACCATATTACACTGCAGTATAATATAATACATTATCATAAACATAAATCAATAAAATATATAGTAGAATATAAATATTTCTAGTATATTTATTCTATATCCTCTACTCATGCAGCTAGGAATTTTATTTTGCATGCCTCTTTCTTCATACCCTTCTGAGCTCCAATGGTAGTTTTGAGTAGTTTTTTACCAATTTGGTTTTAGTTTATAATATCACATTTGAAATTGCTATTAGTGATGCTAAACCTATGAATTATTTAACATATTCATTACCCCATCACCTAAATATAGGTGATGAGCCCTATGGAAGCATACCCATCACCCATATTTGGGTGATATAGTGATAAATATATTAAACATTAGAGCCAAGTCTGAATCTCTTAACTGCTAAATCTTGGGTAAATGAGTACACTGTAAAGTTTGACTTTTTAGCTTTTATCATAATCTATACTCAAAGCATATTATTAGACTAAACTTTAGTAATTTTATATTAAATTGATTAATCAAATAATATTTCACTATTTAAGTAGTGTAGATAAAAGTATTCAAAGTGGGTTGGTTTTAGGACAAATCTATCATATTGATTTTTATTTAGACATATGCTGGGATTGACCTGCACATATCTTAGGTGGTAGTGAGAGACTCTTCTCTAAACTAACCACCACTAATAGTTTATAGCTCTGAAATAATTTTTCTATTATTTAAATATGGGTAAAGCTATTGCATCAAAGCAAGTAATCAGTATAATTAAAAAGTTACTTTTATGGGGTAAAAATAAAAAGGAATTAATATTGAATAGATAAATTTTTTTCTTAATTATGATATGAAACAGAGCTACTTTTACCCCTCCAAAGATCTATAATTACCAAAATTCATATGCCTGCCTTTAACAGCTATAAGTTAGCTAAAGAAAAGCTAGCACATCAAACCAAAAGGGTTTATTTTAAAGTGTTTTACATCTCATTTTAAATATGTACCCTTTTTTATAAGGCTTGTTGGATTTGGGGCTGGAAAAAGGCTCACTGGTGCTGGTAGCCTTAAATCCAACAATATAAGTGAGGGTTTGGCTCACCAGTTATATGAAAATAAAGAAAATAAATAATTACTAAAATAGCTTTTGGTTTTAGGAGTTTTTATTATGCAATGCTTGGGGTAAAGAAGTAGAAAATATATAATAAAAAGATAATAGTATTTAAGGCATTGAGGCTTGACATTCAGATAGCTTAGAGAATTCTAAATTAGGTAAAATGTAATTGTAGTCTATCAAAGCTCAGAGAATTCGCTTCACTTAGGCTGGACAATAGATGGGAAATTATGGTTAAATAAGATGTGCCCATGGGGTAATCATTTAATAAATTTTAGCCAATTTCAATTAAAAAATTATTTTATCTTGGGGGACCCCTGTCATGCCTATAAAAGGGAGTGGTCCCCACGTATGTGCTTTAATGAACCTGGTCATAGCTAGGGGTGTACCATCTGATGGACGCCCCAGGGTCCACATTGTGGTCAGAGAAATCTGACTATTTGATTTCATGGTTATTGTCTGTGAAGTATATGAGCTCGTGTTACCCCAATTTGCAGGGTTCCACCAAGAATTGGTCAATGCCTTTTGGCCAATTAAATTGTTATTATCATAAAAAAGATTTCTTCATTGTTTTGGATCATAAATGTCCAACATTTCTCTATTCAGCTGAGTTTAACCCACAACCTTCTTATTCTGAAGCCTGGGAGGCAAATGTCCAATATTACCCCCTAAAAATGTTTGGAGGGAGAATAAGGTTGAGGGAAGCATCCATGAACTCAATTGATGGTGAGTTCAGGAGCAAGGGATTTGAAGGAATACTCATCCCCTCAATTGTATGTGATTGAAAAAGGCCCTTCCCAGATAGAGATGAGCTTTTCACTTTTTGGAGTGATTTGGTTGTGGTAATATAGTACCAAGTCAGATATTTAGAATTAGGGAAGAGGGGCCCTGAGCTCTTTTGTAGCTTGGCCTTCTTTGGCAACAATCTTTGCTAAATTATTTATAGCCTCTGATTGTAACTGAATGATGTTTTGGGCCAACTTCTTCACGGCTTGCTCAGGGTCAGTCCTATCAGTGAAAATATCCTTGGCTAATAATGCTGGCACCCCAGGTTCTCACCCACATAACACACAGAAAGGGGACATCTTGAGGATTTGATGGTAGCTAATATGGTAGGCCATGAGGGCACTGGGCAAGTAGAGATCCCAGTGGAGAGAGTCTGAAGTGGCCATTTTGCATAAAATTGAGACTAAGGTCCCATTAACTCTTTCTACTGCACCATTTGTGGATGGGTTATAGGGGCTGAGAAGTTTTTGAGCTCCCATAGAAGTGGCTAGGAGCTTTACCACTAGTGAAGTAAAATTTATCCCATTGTCACATAGGAGGACCTGGGGGCACCCATGCTGGGTAAAAATGTACCGGTATAAGAAGGTAGCCATGGCTTTAGCAGTCTGAGCGGGAAGAGCAACAGCTTCAACCCACTTGGTGGAATGATCAATACTGACCAAGATATAGCAATTTTTGCAACAATTGAAAATATCCCAGTTTTCAGCTGCCATCTTGCCTTAGGGTAAGTAAATACAAAATCAGCGTCAATAGAATGCCTTATATGAGGTTCCCTTAAGGTAAAAATTTTGAATCCACGTACTCACTAATTTAACCTCAGATTTTAAAAAAATTTGAAAACGTGAAAAGATGACACAGAGAAGTGATGACTTCAGCCCTAAAATTAGACTTGTTTTATTTATTAATAAAATAAACACGCTGACAAATTCAATCCCAGTGACATAGGGCACCACAAATGACACAAGAAAAAAACCAGAGTATTCAGTGGATCAGTTTGCCACCAAATCTCAACTTTTTGTTAAGGATACAGACTAGGTTCGCCGCAGGATACCAGGTAAGACAAGGCAATAATGGCCCCAAGGCCACCAGAGACCCATGCGAGATTGGGAAATGAAGGAGAGAATTCTGAACTGAGTTTATAATCATGCAGGCCTGACCTTTTAAGGTCGCTCTTCCGGGGAGCCCCTCCATACTATTCTTTACACCCCTAAGAGCATAAAGAATAGCTCAGGAGGGGTACAGTTCAGCGCCAAGCGCGCATAAACCTCAAAACACCAAAATAGCATTTTAATTCGAGATTTGGAAATCCAAACCTCAAGTCAAACTGTAATGATTGGTTTAACCCAACCATTACAATTTCCACCTGTAGTTTGAGGGATAAGATCTACTACGTCTAAACTTATCATGTGGAAGGGTTGGTGGGGTGTCATAGGTTGATATGGATATCGAGTTGTAAAGCTGGTTTGTTTCTTACAGGTTAGACATGCACCTAAGACTTCAGTTATGGTCTCCATGATGCCCTCCCAATAGTACGGCTCTTTTATCCACTTGTAGTTTTTTTGTACTCCGCCATGCCCCATGATAGTGCGAGACTCTAAAATGACAGGGACTCACTAGGATGGATGGAGATAGGGCAACCAATTTCCTCCAACTTTCTTATATAATTTCCTGTTATTTATCTTTTTGTTGCAGGAGTGCTGAGCGAGCATCTTCTGTACTGGTTCATCTAAATGATGTGCAGTAGGCAGTTGTGTGGGATTTGCATTTTAATCTTTGTGTCAACTGCCATTTGTTCCCCAGCCTTAATGACCACCTCTTTAGAAGCATAGAAAGGGATACCCTCCAGTGCATCCACTGAGGGAGGCAACAGTTTTGTATGCCATCATGCCGTAGTGTAATGCAGGGATAAAGCGAAGGAGGGATACTCAACTGTGCAAGCATAATCCTTTTTATTGAGCTCATCATTGGACAGAATCGAAGAACCTCATAGCTAAGCATGGAGAGAAAGCCCTGCTTTAAATTATTAACACCTTCATATTTAAGCATATATTGGGTTACAATGAGTAAATCATAAGTGTTATTAGTCAAAGCCACTTCTGGAGCTGACAAGAGAATCTTCACAAACTTAATGGGCATAGAAGAGTAGGCTCCAATGGAGAATGTGTTGTTTGGTCCAGCCATTACAAACTCCTGAGTGTAGTCAAGGTCAGGGGCCAGCATAATTTTCTTCATGAGCTTTGTTGACACAACGGTCACCCATGATCCAGTGTCAAGGATAGCTTTAACCTGCACTCCATTAACAACGACCTCCACTTTAGTTAAAGTACCACCCAAGTTGGGGAGAAGAGCGAGGACCTCCTTCAGCTGGAGAGTAGAAGCAAGGCGTTTGTCAGTTTCAGGGAATTTTTCCCGGATAGACTGCAGTGTATACACATTCTGAGTGGGCCAGATCATTGTGGAAATGAGCTAATCAGCGTCACTAGCAGTGTCAATAATCTCAAGACCCTTTATCACTTGCCAAAGATAAGCTTGATGAGAGATCTTACCCAAATTACTCCCTCCAGGTTCAATCAATCAGGTACCTCCACTTCACCTGGAGCTTCTAGAATATAATGACTAACATCTTCATCACCCCCTTCAGACTCATCGTCAGAGGGGTTATCAATGCAGGTTAAGGAGCCCATAGGAGATGGGGTAGGTTCAGGACAACCCTTATGGGATGATAGTTCCTGGGGCTGTTCCTCCACCTAATTAACTTTTGGGGGAGGCGTTGGAATTACCACAGCTCGACTTTTGGCCTTTGAAGCAGGGGGTTGGTGCTGCCTCATGGAGATAGGCTTCAGATTAGAGTTAGTGAATGAGAGTTTGAGGGGGATAGCAACGTAGAGGTGGATGCTTTAACTTCAACAGCTTTGGGTCGTTCAGTGACTGGGTTTTGTAAAACAGGCGGTTTAGCCTTTGTGACCTGGTTATTTAACCCATTGTTTGTGGGATCATTTGTGACCTAAGAGAGGGGTTTAAGCTTGGGAGCCAGCTTTGGGATCACTTGGGAAGACCGCTCTGAAGAAGAAGATGGGCAAGGCAAAGGGACGACTGTTTTCACCAACTGAGTGTTTTGAACTGTAGATAAAGGGGAGCACTTCCCTGTCACAACCATTAACATCTGCTTATTGTTATGGGAAGAAGTAGCAGTTTGTGCTGTTAACTCTTCAAGATCAGGTTTCCAAAGGGAAACATCCATATTAGAAGCTAAATTGGTCGATGTAGATGCTTGGCTCAAAGATCCTTGTGTAGGGTCAAGCACATGGTTATCAGCAACCGCTAATAAGGCATCCTTAATATCTCATAAAGTTGTTAAAGTGCTCTTTTCAGAGAGAGATGCATCGCCAAGGAGGGATGAGGTGCATAGCCAGCCAAGGTAGCTGCAATTGCATCATTGAGAGGGAGCATTTGGTCAGCAACAAAGGTTGAGATTTAGTATAGAAGTGCTCAACAAAAGAGGTAATCAATTTTCCATCTTGCATACTAACGAACATAAGAGCCTGTTTTTGCCATTGCAAACTCTGCTTGGAGCCAAATTAATCAATAAGCGCTTGCTTAACCTACACCCAAGTGCTGAGGTTTACCATGGTAGGGACCATTATTTCTTGAGCTAAACTGTTTAAGCAGGGAAAAATGTACTGGATTTTTTGTTGGTCAGTTTCTCCTTCCATTGCAGATTTATAAACATAGAGGAAGGAGGCAATACTGCTCTCACCAGGTGTGAACTTTTCTTGAAGAGAGGAATATGTATAACTGGGAGTTGAGATGAGTGCTGCTCGAGCCATTTAAGGAGAGACAAAGCACTGGCTAGCTGTTGTTCCATAAGTGCTAGCCTAGTGTTAATGTCAGCGGAAAGTTTAGAAGGGTTACCACCCCCAACAGCTTTCATTATTATAACGTTTTTATGGTGTACAGGCTCCCCTGTAGTGAGCACCACTTGTATTTGGGGCTGAAAAAAGGCTCGCTGGTGCTGATAGCCTCAAATCCAACAATATAAGTGAGGGGTTTGTCTCACCAGTCATATGAAATTAAAGAAAATAAATAAATAATAAAGTGGTTTTTGGTTTTGGAGTTTTTTTTAATTATTTTCTGCACAGGGGTAAAAAAGAGAAAGTATATAATAAATTGAAAATAGTATTTAAGGTGTTGAGACTCTATGTTCATATATCTTGGGGAATTATAAGATATGTAAAATATAGTTTTAGCCTATCAAAGCTCAGAGAACTCGCTTCACATAGGCTGGACAATAGATGGGGAACTATGGTTAAATAAGATGTACCCATGGGGTAACAATTTAATAAATTTTAACCAAACACCATTTATTAAAATTATTTTACCTTGGGTGACCCCTGCCATGCCTATAAAAGGGGGTGGTCCCCGCATAGGTGCTTGAATGGACTTGGTCATGGCTGGAGGTGTACCATTTGATGGACGCCCCATAGTCCACATTGTGGTCAGAGAAATCTGACTATTTGATCTCATGGTTATTGCCCATGAGGTATCCAAACTCATGTTACCATGATTTGTGGGGTTCCACTGTTAATCAGCCAGGGTCTTTTGGATGATTAAATTTTATTTTAATTAATACTGATTTTTTTATTGTCAAAGACTTGTAAATGTCCGACATTTCCTCTATTTAGCTGAGTTTTACCCACAACATTCTTATTCTAAAGCCTGGGAGGCAAATGTTCAACAAGGCTTATTTTCATTAATAATCATATGGTATAACTTGATCAAAATTGACAATTACTATTTAGTGTCTTCTTGCCTAAAAATGAACACCAATTTTTTGCTATCATTCTCATCTATTTACTACCATTACAGACAAATAATTTAAGTTTTGGATAAAAATCCTCTAACATGTAAAAACTAATTACTTTTCAATTCAGAAATAATGAGCTCTTTTTAACTATCACCATCTAATACTTTTATGATAAACTTTATTTTAAGCTGTACTGATAGACTATCAATTTTGGATTAATCAATGTAATTATCAGAGGCTAGTATTTTAGTTTTAACAAAGTTTTGTACACTATGTTATACAGCACTTTATGAGACAGGTTATTAATTTGCAATATAATATCAATAAGAGGGAAATTTGATAATCAATTTACTATGCAATGAAAAGTGATATCAATTGCAATTACAATGTTTGTAATTTTCTAGATTCTGTTAATATAAACTTTGAATTGTAATTGCTTTTCTGAGGTGAGCATACCCTGCATCTCAACCGTGAGGCGTTCTCTTTTTGCACAAAAAAGGCCCAAAAAAGGTTGCTGTCCCCCTCATCACCCAGGGTGATCTCACCAAGTGGTGGATGAATGGTGGGGCGGCCTTCCTTTTATGGGTTCCTCCTTCCCTGCCCATTTAACCATGAGCAAGTTATTTAATGAACTGGGAAGTATATGCTGAAGCCATAGTGGGAAGAGGATGCTAGCCAAAGGATAATGTCGAGCATGTTGTTGAAGCACTGATGTCAAGGCCATTAAAGGGGTGAAGAATCTTATTCAATTTGGGGGGTCAACTTCAACAATAATTTTGGGTTGCACCAATAAGGAGAAAAATCCAAATAAATTGAGGGAGACCAAACCCAATGGAATTGAATTTTGGTAAATTCATTTGATATCCAGTGGGAAAGGGCCCCCATGCCCTGGCCATGGGCGCTTCCCGTTGCTCACCAAACAAAGTGATGCCAAGACAAGCAAAATCATGGCGGGAGGAAAAATATAGTAATAAAGCTCATGTGGGAGCCAGATAGCCAGTGGAAGGCCAATTTGGCAAAAAGTTAGTTGTGAGATTTCGTTATGCTAAAATTGGGTGTGTTTGTAACTCCTTTATCAATGTATTTTCACTTATTCCCAAGTACTAGGCCTAAAGGCAATCATCACTCACTGGTACGGTTGTCAATCAACTCTTTACCTTTAGCTTTCCAATAAACTTACCATTTCCCAAACAAAAAAAACTTTTTTATATTTTTTTCAGAATTTGCCACCTTAGCAACCCTGAACCATGTTTCTTGGGTTTGTCATGATTGGGCCCTAGTGGCCATTCTCACCACACTGCTCCCCACCTTCATCAAATGGTTGTAATAAATACGTGACTTATTGAGGGTTATCTCCATTTGCCAACGCTCTCTGGCAAAAAGATGTGCTAGTAGTTCTGAGGATCCTATCTTCCAAATTGGGCAAGGTTTTGTGACCTCGCCACCCAATCCTTTACTAGTGGCCCTGCGGTGAATCCTGGCCTCTCCGTAGTGGATGAAGAGTATCCTATACCTAAATTTTCTGAACACTCAGGGACCACTCTTTGGTTGCCTTTCAGGTTGATGGTTATGGCAGCCACCAGCCATCATTCTCTGTTCGCCTCCCTCCCACCTTACTACCAAATCACTCAAATGTCCATGCCCTTGGCATTCTGGTTTGTCTTCTGGGTGCTCATGCACACTGATTGGCAGGCCAATTTCAATTCTATCTGCCATTTTTGTGACAGTATCACCGTTCTAAAGCTAAAGATGTAATTGTAGCTAAAGAGTTAAATCAGCTATCTGAATCTATTTTATCATACCTTCAAATTTCCCTTGGTCTTTTCAACTTCTACTGATATACAAGAAGGATGTAACACACTGAGTAGTAGTTGACTACACCAGTTGAATAAAGTCACCAAAAATATATAACCGCTTCCTAAGGTAAAAAATGTTTTGAAGCTCGTGGGTTGATAAAAATACTTTTCAATGGTGGATCTAGCTAGTAGCCACTGGAAGATAAGAACTCTCATATGAGGATCAAGAGAAGTGCTCCCTTAGTAGCAGTCAGGAATTGTTTGAACCCACAAGGATGCCTCAAGGGCTGTGTAACGCCCCTGCCACCTTCTAAAGAGCAATAAACCAAATCTTTAACTCAAGCTAGCAAGTGTGCTCATCTTTATGGACTATATAACTGTATTCATTATCACATTCCAAGAGCACATACAACACTTATGAGAATTGTTTACCCAAATACAAAAATGTTACTTAAATTAAAGCAAAGAAAGTATACCTTCCTGAAGAAACAGCTGGAGTTACTAAGATGAGATCAGCCTGAGGGGAACTAAGTCTCTGAAAGGAAAACCAAAGCCATAGTAGCCATTGAACAGCCTTGAAGCACTTTTGACATTCAAGTAATTTTTAGGATGGTAAGGTTCTATTGGCATTTTATCCCCCATTTTACTGACTTGTCTGCGCTGCTTACCTACCTTTTGCCTAAAGAAGCCAAATTTAAATAGGTCCTGGAGCAAGAGCAGGACTTTGAAAAGTTGTAGCCATATTTGTTGAGGCACAACTTCTAGATTACCAGACTCCAAAAAAGGCGTTTTACCTGTATACTAAGGCTAATGACATTGGGACTGAAACAATACTTGCCCAATTGGATTAAGAAGGGAATGAACACCCCATTGAGTATTACTCCAAGGTCTTTAACGGAGCTTAGAAGAACTACATTTTGACGGAAATAAAATTCCTTGCAGCGATAAGAGCAGTGAAGCACTTTTGACCCTACTTATACAGAGTAAATTTCAAAGTTATGGCATATCATGCATAACTCCATTGGCTGCACAACATTAAGGATCCAGACGGGCGCCTTTCCTAATGGGAAGCACAACTCCAAGAGTATGTTTTTGAGATCATAAACATAGCAGGCATCAAGCACCACAACGTTGATGGATTGTCACAATTGCTGGTCTTTAACTCTAAGCATATGAGAGCATTTGCTTAAATGACCTGATAGGGTTATCAGAGAGGGAATTGCAAGAAGAGATTGAAAAAGTGAATACTATCCTAAGAAGATATTCAAAAGATACTTAGCATATCGATGGGAACCTTAAGAAGAAGATCAAGTACAAATAGTCCCATTACATCTGACCTTGTGACCTAATGGAGCATATGATGGAAGAACACAAGCATGTTTGCCATGGACAATTCTGGAAGACATTAACATACCTAAGAGACTGGTTCTATTGGGAGTCTATTTCAGGAAAAGTACACCAAGCTCTGGAACTCTATGTACCTGGCGCAAGCTTCAGACCCTTAGAGATCACTTTAAGTTAAATCTGATTCTTCCAACAGCCTCATTTCACAATGTATTCATTGACTTGATAAAACCATTGACTACCACTCAAGTGGATCCAATTTTATCATCGTGGCTATTGACCAATTCACCAAATGGGTCAAAGCAATAGAAGTCAAGAAATAAAACGCAGGATCAACTGTCTGATTAACTTATGATCAAGTGATAATAAGGCATTGATGCTCTCAGATTATGCTTCCAGATAATGAGAAGAATCTTTCTCCAATGTTATGAGAAAACTTATGGATATAGTTGGAGTGAGACAAAAAACAATCACTCCATGCACTCCATCCTCCAACGGAATCGTAGAACTTGTGAATGTTTCCTTGAGAGTAATATTAAAGAAGATGACTATGAATGAAAAGCCAAAGTGGGACTAACTGTTGCTATCCGCGCTGATAGCATACTGTATTAACCATCACCAGGTGATTGGCGTGGATACATTAAAGGCCCTGAACAGGTGAGAAGCAGCCTTACCTACCATGATGGCACCAGTTATCACCACGGGTTGTAAGAACCTACTTGGGGGTTATCAGCAGGGTTTATCTGAAGTGTTAATTAATATTTAGCTTAAAGCATTCAAGAACATCGAATTCACTATCTCAAGAGTCAACGTGAGAGTCAGAGACAGACTAAGTTACCAGAGTTTAGTTTAGGAAAAAATTTCCTATTCTACCATGTTTGGGGAAGTCAGCATGAGAAATTGCAAGCCATCTGGACTGGCTCTGCAATCATCCTAGTCAAAAGAGGAGTCGATTATTCAATAAGAGATGATGAGACCAATATAGTGTATAACAGAGTACACGCCTGGCATCTTAGGTCTTTCCTCAATCTCAACTTTCAAGGGATAGTATTGTGGAAGAGACCACAAGTTTAATGGAGAATAATTATTTGCCATCTGAAAAAATCTCACCAGTATACAACCATCAGTAGATTTAAATTTACAAGTTTATAAACATAGATAAGGGAGCTGAACCCCTTTTATAGATGATGACACAATAAATTTACCAGTCAGTTGAAATGACATCACATGAATAAATTGATAACCGCTGACCAAAGAGGTTTTGTTTTGAAGACAATGATGACTCAAATAACTATCTAAAGTGAACCCCTTTTATATTTTGGGGTGCAGAACAGTCTATGAACTGAATTTTGTAGAAATGACAAAGTAAATCACCCTGAAGAAAGTAATCAAACCTTCCATCCATATATTACTTGAAAGGTCAACCAGCCAAAAACAAGAGATAAATTAAAATCCTGAAGCAAGGCACATCAGATCACCACAATCATCTGAATTTTGAACTAAGCACAATATAAATATTGGCAATGAAGCAATAACCAGAAGATATATTGCAACCACAGACCTAGAAGTGAGAATTGGGGTAAGGGGCCACCAAACATTCTGGTTTAGGGATGTACACTGAAAGATGAAGCTTATAATTAAAAGAATTAAACAAGTTGGATGCCGCCACCAAGGTGGAGATCAAAAAGAGACTCACAAGGAGTTTGTGACGCCCCTACAGCCTTACCAAACCCCACACCCAATTATTAATGCTTTACATTTATTTAAAATCTTGAATATACCAAAAGTATAAAAAACTTCTGATTTTACTTTAGTAAAGAGTCCTCAATCTTATAATACTACATTTATACATGTTTTCCACTCATATTTGGTTTAAGAAAATAGATCGCCAGTAACCAGTTTGGTATCTGAATAAAAAGAAACTTGTTTATAGAACACATTGGGTTACTGAGAACGACAAGGAAGAGGTTAGTAAAGGTTCTTATGTATTTTGTTAGACCAACATATAGAAAATATGTTTAAGAATTTGAACAGGAATACCGCCAGCAGGGCTGTAAAGTGTTTCATTGAGCCATCCATGCTACATTGTGTAGCATCATTTGAAGAATATCTACTCAGTGAGGATGATCAAGCGCCTTCAGAATGTCTCCTGGTATCTAATATGTGTGGAACAGAACCCCTAAACAGAAATTCAGCCATTATAGTTAATCAAGAAAAGGTGACAATCTGACTTCAATGGATGGAGTAAACTTGTGTTATAGATATTTTCAGGAATAGGACAATTGGTAATTCCTTGACCTAAGAAAGAACTGATGGAGTTCAAAATTGAGGTTTAAAAAGTATGAGGATTGAGGGACAAGTTTTGTAAAAAAATACTTTTGGAGATACTGAGAATGATTAATACATAAAAATTAAATTAATAACTATACTTTTACGGTGAGGTTATAAAGGGATATTAACATGAGGCTTTAAAAAAGGCTATCCAAAAAAATAAGGAAAGGGTTTTTAAACAAATGGGACACTGAATCTATACGCCTTGGGTTGGCCCTACCAACTAAACCTCAATCTAAACATAAAAATTGCAACCACGATTTAGCAAAGCCAAGAACTCCAACCCCAAAAAGGAAGCTAATACTGAACAAGAAAAGCAATTTTACTGGTCAAGAGGGATCTACTGTGATATGAATCACCCACATTAAGAAGCTTGAGGAAATGGACTCCCTGAAGAGAGCTGAAGGAAGCAGCGGCATACCCAAAGTCTTTAAACTAATTTGATGAAGATACCCAAATCCTTTATTTTTAACTTCTGTTATTTAGACATATCACAGATACAAAATTACTTTAAATCACTACAATAAACAGTTTATTTTAATATTCTCACCAGTTCATCCTAAATATGCAATTTATTTGGTTTAAATGAATATTTCAAGTAACTAGTTTGGGATCAGTTCAAAAGAAAATTTTCCATTAAGTATTGGGATTTCTTTAGAAGATGCACTCATAAAAGGACATCATGTGAAAATTGAGCTTGATAAAGAAGCAGGGTAACTAGTATCCAATATTTTATGTAATAACCCCACATCTGTAATAATTGCTGAAGCATTGATTGAGTTCCCAAAATATAAAATTTTCTAGCAGTAAATAAGTGTTTAATCACAAGAAAATCTATGAATGAGTGATTAAGGGATCACTTATGAAGTTTATTACATCTCTTAAACGCATAAAGTTCTATTTAGGAGTATGATATGTTTTATTCACAACCCACTGATATTAACTTTGGACATACAAAATATGTTAGTTAAATGAGTGAGGATACAAAAGATGACTTTAGTGCACACTGCAGTTTTGACATTGCCAAAAAAATTAGTGCAGAGAGTGCAAATCATAATTTGATAAGTGATATTAAATATGTAAGATTACCATGGTGAAAGATCCTCTGAACTCTAGAGATGGAAGTAGAAGTACACAAAGAAAGTCATCAGACTCATATAAGAAGTGGTAGAGCTGAAGTCTCAGCTTGAGTGGATCTCAGATATAGCCTAGTGAGCTCATGCTACCACTACTCTAGTACTTTATAAATCCTAATCTATTAAAAAATTGGGTCTTCCTTGAAAGAAAATTAAAGATTACATTAATTCTGCAATAATATAAAAGGTATTAATGCACACATAAATGAGTATGGGGATCACATGGAACAACATGATTTAAATTTGAATACTTGACAGAGGTGTGAAAAAATTAAAATCTTAAAAGCAAGTTTGGCTGCTCCCAGAAATGTCTATCAAAAGAAGAGACCCATTTGGAGAAACCAACCTTGACTACTCAATTGATAGCTCCTATGCGCATCAAGCATAGTGGCCCAATTGAGCTATTCAAGTTTTAATTCTTATCACAAGATAATATTTTTTATGCTGAGTGAACAATTGCGAGCATCATGCAGATGTATGAGAGTAGTATGAATTGTGTGAGTGATTATCAAAAGGCTCTCCACGTTCAATATTACTTGAGTTGAGAAGCTCAAAATATCCTAAGTGAAAGTTTATGACCAGTATCAACATGTACAGAAGTCAAATAAATACTATTGTATGAATTTGGCAGTAATCATGATTTCCAAGTACAATAGTACTTTTAGATTGTGAATTTGGGAAAATGAGTCAGTCACAAGCTACATGACTAATTATTACCTCAAGGCACAGAAGTTCTAGACAATTGGAGATAAGTATTTAACTACCACAAAACTATTATTACTCCTCTAATTATAGATTTATTCTTCCTTAAATGCACATGACCTTTTCACTCAAGCCTGCGGAATCACTGAAGGCAATTAAGGAAGTGCCACTTAATATACAAGGGACATTCAGGGCCAAGATCAAGGTGCCATTCACCTGAATCATTTATCTAACAATAATATTTATGATGTTTTAGATAAAAGTGAAAAATCAATAATGAAGAACTAAAGATGGTTGAACAACAGACTATGAATCTAAGTTCAATAAGTGCTACAATCCTGGACACTTTTGGCGCTTTGTCCAATAAATACCACTGAGAACAAGAATGCCCAAGATAAGGAAGAGACTTATGATAATGTTAATTGGGTGAAATTGCATTTGGAATGAGAGATGGCCATGATGATAGAAACATAGACAGTGT
>JAKSZP010007345.1:0-32487 GCA_022478985.1 Massospora cicadina | reverse complement strand
CTATCTCTTTTTGTTCCCTATTATTAATTATAGTCCCTTTACAAGTTTGATAATGGTTTTCCTTAGATAAATAATTGGAGGGGTTGCTTATTAGTAATTTCCACCGATGCGTTAAGAATCCCTCCTTTACAATGCTTACCCTATGGTTATTTATAAAATAATTTATTATTACCTATAGAATACTTATTAATTTCAATATTCTTATTAAAATATATAATAACCAATAGAATACTAATTTAGAAAATAAATTGTACGTGAATGATTGGAGAACCTTTTTATATAATATAGAATAATAGAGAACAAAAAGAGATAGAGTGGACTAACTCAGAATAATAAGGAGAAAAAAGGATAGTGAGTAAAGGATAAAACAAAAGGTGCCACAACCATACTAGGGACCTAGGGAAAGAATTTAGGACGAAAGGGGATAAAGGGAAATATAAAGAGTCGTAGAAAGATATGGGTTGGATAGAGGGATATAAGATATATGGTAATAGGAGGAATAGATAAATATATATATTTGTGGAAAATAAATTTATATAAAGGTAAGAAATGAGTTTGTGAAATAAAAACCAAGAGGAGAGGATGAAAAAAGAGGATAGGTTGAAGAAGAAGTGAGGGATGCAAGAAGAGAGAGGGGAGACAATAGGGGTGGGGGAATAGGTTTGGGATAGGGAAGCGAATAGGAAATAAAGACGTCAAAGAGTGTGACCCAACTAAGGACACACAAATTTAATATAGTCTTTCAACCACCTATAAGATTCGGACTATAAGCAGGATATGTACAGTCGGGTAGGGGTCAGATAATTGGGTTGGCCCATCATAAGGCTCCACTAACTTTAATTGGATAAGACTTAATCCACTCGCCACCTATTATAGTTTATAGAAATCATTTTTTTTAAGGGAAGCGAATCAGAGGATAAGAACATTAAAAAGGTGAGACAATGAGCATAAAGATTGGGATAGACTATAAGGTGGTTGGATGAGAAAGTGCTAATGGCTGTAGTTGTAGGGTAATAATGAGGGGCTGCCTTTTCAGACCTATACTATAAAAATTACTAGGTGGGGTAGCTAATTTGTGAGGGTAAAAGACACTAATGATAAGGATGGGAATTTGGAAACATAAAGGGAAAAAGAGTTGAGGAATAAGCCAAGGGTGGTAATAAATTCGCAATGATGCCCGTCGTCTATGAATAGAGTGGGGAGGGGTTATAAGTTTAAAAAGACAACAACTTTTTAAAAGGGGAAAAGAAAGGGAGCGGATAAATGAAAAACTTCAAAAAGGGAAAGTTTGAGAAGAGAATAAAAGGATAGGGGAAGACTGGTCAGAGCATAATAGCTTTTTATTCGATCTTTATACCCCTAACCCCTCTTTCGTCATATTAATATGATTGTGGTATAATAAATATTTTAGGGTCGATTTGGGTATTGTCAATTGTAAAATTATGTTGGGGAAGGAGCGACAAATGCAAGACTCAGAGGGAATCCCCTCTATTTCATAGATGAAACGATTTATCCTAATGAATTAGCTAATACAAATCATTTATAGAATTATCTCTCCATATCCCCTTTCTATTAAAGTCAATAAGTGAACTCACTCTAGCTTTTTTTATTTATCGGCGATCATCCCACTTCTTTAGAATAAGACGCCCACTCCATATTACCCCCTTAAACTCTACATGTAAATATGACTTAGGTCTGTAAGTAGAAGCCAAGAAAGGAATCACAATTATACCGGTAATCTTTTATCCATTATTAAAATAATTAGTAGGGAGGGTGGATTTTTATATTTATCAGAGGCTTATTATTTTTTTATCGTGGTGTTATCTTAGCCTCGTCTTCGGTTTCATGAAGGGGTTAGATGTTTGGATTTTGTCTTCTATCTGCTGGACGGGTAAAGTATTGGCTTTGTCAAATCGGCTATGTTAACCGATTATAGGATTAATCTTACTATTGTGGGGCAGATAATGGAGAATATCTCGTGGTGAGGGGTACCCTCTAACACATCTTTAGTAAAAACCATAAACAGGGGATAGAACATAACCCTTTATAAACATTTTAGCGGGACTAGTGTGAGTGATAGGGGTCTGGGATAGCAGCAGGGACTGCTGCATATGCAGATAACCAAACGAAAGGTGGGAATAAGGAGCCGGGGGTATTAGAAGGGAAAGGGTGGAGATAAACTCTAGCTAATAGGGATCAAGAGAGGGGATAAACGTATAAGTGTTGGTGGTAGTGAAGGATAATAGTAGGTGCTCAATCTTGGTTATAAGGAAAGTGTAAAGTCCGATTTGTGAAGTTGTAGGTATACAGGTCGTCTTCCCAACTTATTTTTAATCCCGATCTATACTATAAGCTTATTTGATAAGACTATTGCAATCTCTCCCCCCTTACATTATTATCCACTTTTAGTTATACAACCTATTGTTGGATTCTTCCTTTTCCGTACTATCCTCCCTACTATTGACTTATTCCCTACTGCTTGAATCGGCCCTTTTCCCTTGGGGGACCAAATGAGAAGGAAATACAAAAATGAAAGGGTCGACTTGAGAAAGATAATGAGTCTAAAGGCTTCAAAGAGTAAATAAAGCAAGGGAATGAAAAGAAGGGGGACAAAAGAGAGTGAAAAAGGAAAGCGACAATGGTTTGGGTTAACTTTATAAGTAGCCTATCATATAAATGATTTGTGATAAAAATATTTCTTTGGTTAGAAAGTGAACTTTTGAAATAAGTTTAAGGTTGGGAAAGAAATTTTACAAGGGAACCGGGGGTATGACAAATATAAATCTGGGTAATAATTTTATATTGTTTGTCTCTTGTTGGCAATAATTCAACTTGTCGTGTAGTGGGACAATTTTCAAAAGGGTGGACGATCAACTCCACTAATGAAAAAATAGGTAAGAATAAAGATCTGCTAAAATAGATTGATGGCAAGAATAGATCTAGTAGGAGTGGTCTCTTCATTTATAAATAAGCAATCGTCGTATGTGATTCAAAACCCACGCTCAAGCTTAAATAAGATAAACAATGAAAGTAGCGAGGGTACCCACTCAACTAAATCGGAAGAAGACAGGGGGGACGGGGATCACATAAGAGGGCATAGAGAAGAAAAGGATATAAGAAGAAAAGGAAGAGAGCATATAAAAGGACTAGAACTAAAAATTAGAAATTGGAAAGAATATAAAGAAAAAAGAAAAAGGCTAGAGAAGGGTATGAGAAGGTTAGGAGTAAAAGGGGGAAGATGGAGGAAAACAAGAGGATGGGGGGAACAAAGGGGGTAAGAAGGGGAACAAGTAGGAAAGAATGGGAGGATAAAAAGGAAACGAAAATCAGAAGATCTACAACTAAGGGGAGAGAAGGGAAACCATCCCACTGGGATCAAAAAGAGCTAATGATACTAGTTGGGCCTTATTTAGGTAGATAGAGGATTGGATAAAATATTTATATGCTTACTTGAATCTACTCTTATGTTTAATGATTCGCGTAATACTTCGAGTCAAGACGATAATTATTGAAAATCACCAAGGTAACGATAGGTCTGGAATAATTGTAGATAGAACGCATAAAATAGATATGCAGTCTAATAGTAGGATAAAATGGTAGCTGATTGATTCATAAATAGACTCCGATTGTAGGATTTTAAAAATCGCCTAAGGGATTTAGGAAAGGGAACCGACATATAGAAAAGAGGGATGGAATTTATGCCCCTGCCCTCTTCTATACGTGTCCTTATTGTTCTATTTTTACCCATACTCGCTTCGAGTGGGGAATCATCCCAAATCTCCCCTCCCTATAATCGGGTCAAGGGCTGATTCTTTTTCAAGACCCCCTCCGGTAGAAAGTTTACACTAAAAATTTTAGTTAGAAAATACAATTTTGTATACATGTAAGTAAAAAGAGCTGGGTGGGGTTCAAAAACTTGAGTAAGAGAAGGAAAATTTAGAAAAGGTTGGAAATAGAAAGAAAATGGGAGAAGTGAATGAGAAAGGATGTAAGAATGTCTCTCCTAAGGAAATAGGAGAGACTTTAATAGTTGGATAAGTTTACTTTGAGGTGGAGTACATAGTTCAAATCGATAAAATAGACTCGAAGAAGTCACTCAGGGATAACACGACCAATTCAAGAAAGGATAGATAGTGAATATGGGTAAGAAGGGTAACAATCAAGAAGAGTTGGCTAGTTCACTTGAAAATCTATCATCATCTGTGATAAAATGTTTTTAGAAAATTAATTAAATGGATAGACCCTAAAGACTAAACGTCTGGAAAATAGAAAGATAGATTATAAAAATAGGTCTGGCTTGGGTCGGTAAAGATCAAGAGGAGCACCAATAAGGGGAGAGGGATTTAGCAGGGGAAGAGTAAGTAACAATGAGGAAGATAAATGGTTTAAGCCTTTGACGTAGGTTTCTAGTTTAGTAAAAGTAGAAAACTTTAGGTAGGGGTTGGGATAATTAGTGGGAAGGAATCATTGGCCATAGCCTGGGTGACAGCGAAATAGCATGCTTGGTGGAAGCCTTACTGTAAAGGTCTCACTAGTTTTTATAGAGGCCCCTTTAATTATGAGGACCAAATTGATGGAGCTCGTATAAGAGGATGTCCACTTAAGGGGTGGTCGAAACATGTAAGAAGGGATGGGGATTGGTAGAATAACTAACTAAATATTGAAAAGGTGTATAGAGGAAGTTTAGGTGATGAAAGGAGGGGCTAAGGGGAAACTTAACTAAGTCGATCAAATGGGATGAGGGGATTCTGATTGAGAGAACCCGATAACTTACTACCTTATTATATAATAATTATTCCTTATTATATTCTTATTTCTTATTATATTCATTCTATTATTGTTGCCTTATCTTTCGTATTCTCCTCTTAGGTGGTATCCCCCAAGCAAAGGTTACGACTCTCTGACTTTTAAAGTAGGTCCCCGATTTATAAATTCTAATTAAAGTGGATTATACCGCTAAGTCGGTAATTTATTTACGTAACAAATAAAATATTCACTTAATCTATCATTAACTGGATTTGATAATATTTTTAGAAAGCAAGTATTAAAAACTTACACTAATAGTAAAAAGAAGACATAATTACGTACGGGATAATATCAAAAACTTTATTGAAAGAATGGAAAACTCATAAATTGGACTTTGAATGAGGGTAAAAGAGCCGAGAACCAAAGGATGAGGGGGAAGAGGAAAAATAGACCATAGAATATAAAAGAATAAGAGGTTGGAAGAATATCTATAAATGGAGACTACAAAAATAATAATAAGAGTTCAAAAAGAGGTGGGGCTGTACCTAATCATTATTAGAGTAGAGAGATAAAAGAGAAGGGGGAAAGGGGTATAAATATACCTACCATAGTAAGTTTATAATAATGGTTTTGTGGGGATACTTGCATGATTCAGGATAATGAATCCCAAGAGGGGTTTGGGATCAACTACCTTTAGCTAATATACGATAGGCTAATAAGGATAACCCATTTTGAATACCATTTGGTATAGTTCTGAGGACGAACTCGAAACTTTGCCCAATAGAGAATACACCATTAGCCAGTGAGTAACTCGAAGGAAGAGAATGAGCGAACTATAAGTCTACAATAAGATTAGAATAAAAGAAGCAACAAAAGAGTAGGGGTACAAAGGGGATCTGGGAAGTATAACATAAAGAACAATAGAACACCTAGGATAAGAACCCTATAGACAAAGGGAAAGAACTAAAAGAAATAAGGGGGGAGACAAAAAGAAACCACACAAATAACGATAAAAGATAATAAGCCAGAACCTTTTTATATGCCTCTTGTACGTATTGAAGCCCCCTATCCCAACCTTTACCTTTTCTTCCCCTTCTCATCCTACTTACGGCTGTCTCTTTTTTAAACCATTTTCCTCTCCCTTTTCTACTTCCTTTGTTTATCTTTCCCATTCTCACCTGTGACCTCTTTTTTTGGTAGGTATTCGCGAGGTACTTTTAGTTGAAGGTTTTTATTCTATTACCCTACGACTCCATATTTCGACTTATTTATTAGTCTCAAGGAGTCTTTATCCCACACAAGAGAGGTATTGTAGTTACCCAAGGCAAGGCACCCTCTTCCCCACTACTAATTAATAACCGATTATTACCCTATCCCTCCGTTTTTCTTGGGTTTTACTAATTGTTATGTGACAAGTTTATTTGTTTTTATGGCACTTTTTCCTGGTCTTCCTTTTATCCCTCTTTTTTTTATACCCTACCCAGCTATGCGATGATTATTATTTTCGTGATCCCCTCCCATATAAATTTTCCTTCTTCTATTCTTCTATTAGTTACTGCTCCTCTTTCGTGACTTATTTTAGTTAACCATATTTATGGTTAGATTATCCTATGGCCCCATAGCCAGAGGGAGGTAGTTGCAATTTATTCTAGCCAATTGAGCTTATCTGCAAAATAGAATATGCGCATTATTACAAATTCTTATGTATAAAACAGATCTAGTGGATTACCCTATGTATCTCTCTCCCTGTGTATAAACTAGATTGTAGGTAGTGATTATGTATATAAGTAAATCAATTTTTAGATAATTTTATATAGATTACTCAGAGGAATAGTAAAGTGTTGGGTAGTCATCCCTAAAACTAATTTACTAGAATCGAGTTTAAAATACTCGATAATTATCGTTTGGTTTATAGAGAATATACGCAGGTATATGCTTGAGGATAAAAGGGGGGATTATTTGAACTCTAGGTGTTATAGGGACAAAACTATGAGATAAATTCTCAAATAGCCTAGAAAAGTAGTTGGTTTATCTACCAGATGGCCTAAGTTTCCGCAGGGGATTCATTGGGTAAAATCGAGGTTGTATTGACGAAATACACTTAAATTGTATATATAATCAACTAATAGGGTAGACTCCTCCCAATGTTTATATTCAAAGACGGTCACTTTTATTACGAGTCGTTCTAGCGACCCCTTTAGTATGGTGGGTTTTTATCCCTCCATTTTAGTCTAGCCTGATATTGAATTGAGCAGACAATTTCCCTTTGTTTTACATTTTAGATAAATTGGCTTACAATTGTACCCATTTGTCTTAGTCTGGTTTTATGCCTACTCGTAAAAGATTTGGACTTATAGGTGAACTACTTTATGAATTGGGAATAGTATTGTCGCTCTATGGGTTAATATTATGGCTAGTTTGCTTTTATAAAATATTCTTATGGTAAATTAATTGGTTTTATCGACCTACAAATATACATTCGTACTAATCCTTACTAAGAGTGTAGTAATATCCTGCTCCATCAATTGAGTCAGAGTTTATGACCAAATATTATACCAGTGACTCCTAGGCTAATTTTCACCTGGACTATGCGTTGATTATAGTATTTATAACTAGACTATTTATAGGTAGTAATTCTATTTTATTTAGAGTAAGATTAATTGACCTTCAGATTATATTTATACTAGTCCCTTAGTTTGAACCCCGTTTACCCAACTAAGTCTACTCTTGGGTTGGGGTCCCAAGTCTTACCCTAGAACAGGTAAGGACAAATAAAAGGGGCCAGATCGTAGGGTGGTTACCTGGGCTATAAAAATAAACCCAATAAAAAGCCACCAATTATAAACAATATAAAGGATAAAAGATTAGAACGTGGGAGAAAGAAAAGAGGGGAAAAGGATTTGGGGTACTAGGAAGTAGATAGGATGGAAAGGGAGAAGACTAAAAGGAGAGAAGGGTAGATATAAGGGAATAGGAGGTAATAGGGGGGTAATAAGCCTACAAAAAGACAGGGGAGACTAGAGGAGGGAAAAGATCAAAGCGTATAAGACAAAGATAAGAACAGGGGTGTGACAATGAGAGAAGACTGACAAGAAAGAGTAGAGAAAGAGAAGGGCTAAGTTAAATAATTAGAAAGGTGCTTGAGAGCTACCTATAGCAGGGTTTATATTTTTATAAGGAGGGATACGGTCAATGACAATTTATAGTTTACGCCTATAAGGTGAATAATTTAAAGAGTGATTACGCAATTACAAGTATAGATGCTTACGGTGTTAATTTCCATTTATAGGCTATTCAGGTTACCTAAGTTCTTAAAAGGCATTTCTTTTAAATTAAATTTTCAACCTTTCAATTTATAAATTCTATTCATTAGTGAAACTTCCTTCCTCTCATTTTATACTACCCAACTATTTAGTTTTTAGAAGAGCATTAGTTTTTCTTCTAGCAAAGACATTATTGACCTACCCCTCGTTATTGTTATTTATTGTTAACTATTCCGATTTCATACCCTACTCCCCTACATCCTTTTTATAATAAAAACATTATAATACAATAGATATTTATATTAATAGAGATTTAGCAAGCCCACAAAATGAATACCTATTTATAGAGTGACAGCTAAAGACCTTACGAATTTGAATATTGGCAAGATTCTAGTTAATATAAAAAACAAGAGCAAGAATTTATATAATAAAACTTTTACATTGTAGCTCCTATAACTATATCTTGAAAATAAGAATACACTTATGTTAGAGGGAAGGTTTATGTTCAACCTACTGACTCTCTCCTACTCAACCTTTAATTGTGTCATAGCCTGGGTCTAGCTCTCCTCCTAATACGTGTAATCCTATTCTTCCCCTCCATTATAAGTCTATGATATAAGTATACCGACCCATCTTTTCTAGGCAATGGTATGGTTATAAATACTCATTAAGGATTAAGACAAGAGGTCTGGTAATATATTGGCAACCCCTCTCACTATCTTATCCTCGCTCATTCCCTTACCCTTTTCAGACCCTATTCTTATGAGGTTTATCCTTGCCTTAGTGGTTGGGTTCTCCCCGGCGTTCTATTTGCCTTGTCTCTGGTTCCCCAGGGTTATTGCCCTATTTCGTTGTTGTGCTACGAGATTCTTTTTCTTAATTGTTATTCGTTCTGATCTACCCCTTAGTCTATACTTACCTTCTATTCCCCCTTCTTTGTGGTAAGATAGTTGCCCTATCCTATTTCACCCTCTTATATTTGGGCAAATTTATCCCTCCCCAATCCCAGTCCCCCGATCCTTACCTATCCCAGATACGAGTAGTTTATGAGCTTAGTCTTCAGAATTGGATCCCCCTTTCTTAATCTGTCTCAATCCCACCCCAGTGTGATCCATTTTTTACCCTCTAATTGGGTTTTATTTTCAAAACCTAATATTTTATAAAACATAAATTTAAAACCCTTTAATAGAAATTAATTTAATATAGGATTTGAAGATAGATTAGGAATAGAAGAAAAAGGGATGAAATAGATCACTGAATAAGGGAATTGGATAGAAAGAGTAGGCTAAGCAAGAGGATAAAGAGTTTAGCAGTGAATAGATAGAAAAGGAAGGGTAGGGAAAAGAAGGGAAAAGAATAACGATAAGAAAGGGGGATAAAATAGGTGAAGGATGTTATGGTTAAAACCTAATAATATAAACTTAGAGAAGGAGATATAACCATATTCAAAGATTAGGGAAAGGGGATAAGAGTATGGGGTTTCTATGAACCAAGGATGGGAAAATAACTGGTTTATGAACTAAGATAAATAGGGGTAGGGATTGGATATATAGATGGGGGATGAATGTGGATAAGGCATGGGACAAGAGGGGGTGGGATATAGAGAGTAGGGAACAGAGAAGTGACATCGGAGTATGAGAAATGGGAGGAACACCCTACGAAATGAAGGATAGAGGAGGGACAAACCCGCCGAAAGAGAACAAGGGAGTATACTAATAACCTCCCAAATTATATATATGATACTAATCCCTATTTCCCCCTACTTCTTGATACATTTTTCCATTATCCTCTCAACTTATTTATGTATTAAGGGGTTTATAGGGATTTCTCAGAGAGGAATACGTTTTTTACATCTGCTCTTTCTAGGGTTTTCTTGCATTCTTCCTATCCTTGCTTTGTGTCAGACAAGTTTATGGTTCTCGTTATACTGCTATTATCCCTTATTTTCTTTCTTTTGTTCTTTATTCTTTCTTCCCTGATGATCTACCCCTCTTTCTTCTTTTCATACATTCTTTACTCTCTCATACCCCCTTGCTTTTTATCATCCTTTACTCTTCCCCCTTCTTTCTTTTTTCTTTTCTAGTCTATTTTCTCCTTTTATCCTAAATCAACCTACTCTCTTTGTAATCCCTCCCATGAAATTATGTATTTAGTCAATTTATCGTTTAATGGGAAGATATGGTTAATGGAAACATTTATTTAACCACCTATATACCTATCAAAAAGTACCCGAGGTATACAAAAGTGTGGGTATTGAACTTGTGAGATTTACCCTATTGGGTTTATAAATAAGAAAGCTTCAATATAAAACCTACCAACCTATTTCTCCCTCGTATACAAATTAGTAATTATCAAGGCCTTGACTGGTTTATCTGTGGATTCACTATATCTACTATTATTACCGAAACCTAACCTATACTTATAATAATTAAGTACAAAGGGTTATCAAAACCTTTCTGAATATAAAGGGTTATTATATTTAAGTAAAATACCCTATCAATTAAAAGGGTATTATAATACAGGTTAAATTGATTGAGAACCTATAAGACTTTTATAAATTTATATAAATCTTTTATTATCTGATAAATTAGTAAATTTTCTTATCTTTATAATTATCTGAAAGATTGTTTCTTTTACCTTCCTTCAATCATTACCTATAACCCTATATCTATTACTGGTCTGGCTAATTATTTAAATTGGTTATAGCTACAATTTATCTACAGAGTTATTCGCAGGGTTCGGAGGTAAACAAGCAGAAGAGATGACTGGTAGGGGGTACTATAAACTTATAAACGCTTACGAAATATCTTTTTTAATTATGACTCCCCTAATTTTCATAGTGACTGTAAAAATATACTCCCTGGCTTGAACTAATTACCCTTCGTCGCTTTATCGGTATTCTCTTTTTAAAGTTCATTATAGGTGACATAAACTTGGCTAGATACTGTAGAATCACCTTGGTGTTGACTATCATTAGTTGATACGTAGTAGCTATGAGGGGCTACTTCCAATTTATATTGCTTATTTACTGTGCGCAAACCTTCGTATTACGCCTACTCCCCTTTTTAGAGGGAGTAAAACTTTATCATAACCCAGCCTTAATTATATATTAGGGTTTAACAGTTTATGTAAAAGGTTAACTATTTCGATTAGTAAAACAAATATAAGAAACTACCTATAATACAAATATAATAAAAAACTTATAATACAAAAATAGAAATAAAAGGGAATAACAAAGAAGCCTAAGGAACTAGGGTTTCAAGATTGGATAAAAGAGTAGGTTGAATAAGGATTCTATGGGAATAAGAAAGCATATAAGTACGATAAGTATAGCCAAATCATCCATAAGTAAACCCATAACCTAGAGATGCCTATTAGAATATTCCAATGATTAGCTAGTCTAGTGTTCTTATAATAATGGATAATCATTGGTTGGGTTAACGGGTTTGATTTATCAGGGTGTGGTTATTAGCCTTTATAGATTTATTATGGGGTGGTTATTAGCCTTTATAGATAAATTATGGTGTGGTTATTTCCCTTTATCAGCAACTATACACTTTATAAACTTACTTATACCAAAAGTCACCCCTACCCTTCAAATTATTCTCACAATCCTTATCATATATTCTTTTTATTATTCTCAGATCTTATTCTGATCTATTGCTGATTATTGCCACTATAAACCACATTTATTCTTGATAACCCTTATTGCGGTTTTTATATTTACGCCTCCTCCCTATTCCTATCATACGAGATAGGTTACAAATATACCAACCTTTATATAACCCTATTCTACAATTATGCAAATAAGCTTATTGAAAGTCTATCTTTGTGAATTAGGGCTATATTTAGTCGAATAAAAAGTATTCCAATCTCAAGACAAAAGTAAGGCCATAATAGGAAACCATTTTCAGGATAAATAGCCAACTATAATGGTTAATGTTACATAACATTCCCTTTCCAATCTTATCTTTTTTTATACCCTACCCCCTATTTCTTATACTAGCTCTACATCGACTATAAATAAATATTTTATAACTAATTAATATTAGTAAATATAGAATTCTCTATGAGAAATGAGCAATTCACCAGAATCCCTATAAACCATGAATTTAAAATAGAGGAGTAAAGAAAATAAAAATAAGGTGGACAAAATATAAAAAAGAAAGGATAATAAAAAAAAGGGGGGGGGGTGGGGAGAATTGATAGATAAAAGAGTCTATAAAGACCAATATAAAGGAAGACCAAGAGAATTTAGTCCTATAGGGGGCATAGTACAACTCGGTTCAGTTTGTAATAAAAGGGTGTCAAAGATAAAAACAAATAAATAGGAAGTGATAATACGAAAACAATAGTAAAAAGAGAAATATGTACTACTAAAAATAGTAATGGAGGTTAGTCAATTGGAAATACCTTGATCCCCTATATGAATCCTTTTCTTAAACTAGGTTTTCCTGCTAGTCCTTACTATAAAATTGCAGATTTGTGAGTCAATTGGATTCCCAGTAGGGTTGGCTTAGCCTAGGAGGGACCTTAGAAGCACTGTCTTATTGTGGTTATTACATTTAGAAGCATGCGACCTATGCTTTTGGGGAAGGCTTAGAGGTAGAGTGAAACCCGTCCCGATTGATTGGTGGGTGAAACTTTGGTACGATCTTGGGTACAAGTGGGGAAGATGTATTGGGCCACGAGGCGTCATCCAAGGGGCAGGGGGGTCGTTTCGTGGACGAGGGTCTACTCACCAGAGTAAAACCTGTAGCGAGGTGTTTGAGAAAAGGGGATAGAGGATAATTTGGTTTGGAGGGGGTTAGTTTGGGTGGGATTAGAAGTGAAGGATTATTGGGGAATCTCTCGATAATGGTACTAGTTGCATAAAAATTGTAATAACCCAAAGGACTCAGAGGGTAGTGAACAAGTAATAATAATAAAAAGTAGAGACTAATTAACCTTCTGATAATAGATTGACCTTAGCTATAATATTTATAAGAACACATGACGTGCTTCTACCTCGATAATAAAGAGATGGTAGGGATTAGTCTATCTTCCACCAACACTTTTACATTGAGCAAGATTGTAATCTTCTTGTCTATAAACCTAATATTAGGTTAATGTCGGGGTAGAGGGATTGCCGTTGGAATAGACTAATAGATAAAACTCACTGTGAATAGGCCCACCGTAGGGAATCCTCTTTCACCAATCAAGCTAATCAACTATCAATCAAATGGGTATAAAGGAGAGAAAGCAAATAACATCATAAAATAACAATAGTTCGAGGAGTGATTATAAAAGACTCGTCAAGTAAAAGAAAACGAGGATGCCAGTATAGGTTTACAGGGTAGATCATACGCAAAAGACTTCAAGTATGAGTGAGGGTTATTCCACATTCTTATAATCCAACCTCCTTTACCAAGGGAGTACTATTTTCTTATTAGAATTTTAACCAGAACAATTCGCTATCCCATCTTCATCAACTGCTAGTGGATAAAATGATAAGGGTAGGATGTAAAACTTTTAACATATGGTTTCAATAAATTATAAAAATAATTCGTCTCCTGGATAATTTGGTGGTGGGTAACTCAAACAACTGAAGATTGGTAGAAAAATAGGGGATAGAGAATCTATGAGGGGAAATAAGGTGATTCAACGACTTGGGTAGAAAAATATTGCTGATAACTGTCTAATAATAGGTAAGTAATACTTGCTCTCTACTTTATATAGTTTAGTTAATTTCTATCTTATGTTTAAGATGACATTATAGACTATAAAACAAATTGTGGCTATTAATTGGATTATATGGCTTAGCCTTCTCAAGAAATCATCCCCCAAAATATACAAGTGATAAGGTGGGTTTATCGACACTTCACTTAAATGGTATATTATGAATTTACAAAAGAGTCTATTCTTACTAAAATATCCCGTTAGTGATAAATCTTCCCCTTTAACTCGTTGTCTACCAATTGATAAAGTTGGTAAATATGAAAAAACGAGGCTAATGTTTTATCATAACCATAAATAAAGAATAATAAGTGGGATAATAAAAACTATACTACTTAGGGGGATAATGGTGATTAAATAATTAATAGGGGGATCATTATAAAATAGAATGAGAGGAAGTAGATTATATAAGTAGTGGTAAAGAATAAGATAGGGTGAATATAAAAACAGTATAGATACATATATAATAATAGAAGGAAGGCCTTAAAATTATAAGAGTGTACACCTATGAAAAAGTTAGTAAGTTTATAAAAAGACAAGTAATATTGTATGTCCATGGATAAGATATAATAAAAATGAAGGGGTCTTGGTTATGTTCTTTTTCTCTCTTGTTTATTATGTTTATGGGCCCCTTTTGGGTTTTATTCCCCTTGGTTCCTATAGACTTACTCTTTGTTTCACTTTATCCTCCTTTTAGTCCCCTCCTTTCTTATATCCTATTGCTTTCTTATCTTTGGGTTTCTTATATGCTCTACCCTGACTTTCTTTGGATTATCTATCTATCCATCCCCCTTTATATTACCATCCCCGCTTTATTCTCTTCCTTATACTTATTCCTAACCCTTACCTTTTTTATTTATCATTGGTTCCCCTTACTCACCTTACATTAGGTGAGTTTACAGTTAACACAGTTAGAGGGAGTAATCCCTATTTAGTTCTTTTGATATAAGTATAAATAGGTAAGTTAAGTTGTGGCCCTATTATTAGGAGGATCCTCTTGTGTACTTTGCCTATTTCTCTTTATTTATATTACATACTTCTTTACTATCCCTATAAACCATCCTTATATTCTTATTATCTCTTTTTACGATTATTATATTCCAATTTTATTTCTTCCTCCTACCCCTTACTCTTATCCTGAGGAGGGCCTTCCTGGATAAGTTACTCATATTGATAGTCATTGGTATTATTTTATTTGCACCCCTTTATTATATTTTCTTATTCTTTTCATATATTAGTGTTATCCAAATACCCTTATTTTATCCGTTGAGTCACTTTTTATTAAATATATTTTATATATTACAGTTTACTCCTTAGTAGTAAAGTCTCCTAGGTAATCATTATCATTGTAGTGTTTTATTTAAAAATCGTCTTTATGCCCCATAGCTAGGATAAAATTCAAGATAGGGTCCCGCCCCATTCAAGTTTTTATTCTAAATCTTAACGTGTTATTGTACCCTACCCTTACCCATGTTATATTATAGTTGCTTCCTTGGGGTTTCATCTAAGTGCACCCTCCCAACTAGGATCCCATTACTATCTTAATTATCCCAACCTTTAACCCTTTTAGCATTCTTAAGCCGATAGTTTCGATACTCTTCTTTATCTTAGTTAACTCCTATGGATTCGTTTTCTCGGGTCTATTCACCTAACTACATTTTTCATGTAATTGATTTGCATAAACTAAGGACCTAATTATGTGACGTGTGCAGCCTATCACCTCTTGGGTTAGATAATACCACGAATCAATGGGTTACTTTTGTGTAAGGGGAAATTATTAGTATCGTGCATAAGGCACTAACATAGTTTATACTAACATAATTATGGATTGGAATATAATAAGATTAGCTGGAGAAATAAATGTAAATACCAGAGTAAATTAGTTGGAAAGGATCTAGTCTGAATAACTCATGCATAACCACATTGTAGAGGAGGTAGCTACTAACTAATAGGTTTTTTGGGTTAACATGGAAGCCAAGAAGAATAATAATAGGAGAGATTAAAAAGATCATCAGGGGAGATCTAAGAACGTCAGAGGAGGGTAATATAAAGAAATCAGAGGTCAGAGAAAAGAGTAGATGTATATCAGTAACACGTTCATAATAATTAATTGGTGATACTTATGTATCCCAGAATAAACTTATAAATAGTTTACCTATTCCCTTAACACTTGCTTGTGGCCTCTCTCTTTGGATACTTCTCTTATATTCGTAAAGAAGGTAGGGACTCAGAATAACCATAATGCAAATAGTAAAGACCTCAATAAGACATATGGAATACCGAGATGGGAAACTAATAAACAAATAAAAAGATAGTGCAGCCCCTATTGAAGGGAAATTAGCAATATGTGTTTCGCAATAGCAGATAATGACTAACTTCCCCAATATTTTATTGGAACTATCTTACATAAATATGTAGATATTAATAGATAACTAATTTAATCAAGTGAGGGATGAATAAAGAGTAGGATAGAAAAATCTAACATGATAATAGTGAAAGGTTAAATAAATAAAGGGATCTATGTATATAATAGTAAAGTTCGATTTATAAGATTGAATTGAGGGGACTATCCTTATGTGTATGTAAAGATAGCGACACAAAAAATGGCAACCCCTCTAACAAATCTTCATTTAGAAGTCATAAGGAGGGATCAATAAAAGGGATGTAAGATTAACATAAACCCAAGGGTATTGAATCCAGTAAGGGAGGGCTATCAGGATAAATAGCACGTATTGTACATAGAATGTAATAGTTAGGATTTAACAATGATAACTAGCCCACCAAGAAAAACTTGGACAAAACTTAAATCGAGGAATAGAAAAATAAGATAGGGTAAGGCCAAAAACAATAAAGGAGAAAATAAAAGGCCAAAGAAGTGAAGCATATAAAATGACTACCCTTTATGTGGAAGTCTCTAATTGACCTATTATCATTAGACTTTGTTACTTCCTTACCCCTCCTTTCTTCTTCCATTCCTCTAACCACTAGGCCTCTTTTACCATAAAAAAATGTACGTTCACAAACCTATATAGATCTAATATTTCGGTACAATTACTCTGTGATATAAGGGGTGGGTTGACTAAGGGGTTTGAATAATTATTCTCTTTGGGAATAATTTAACATAAAGTTAGGTTTACGCAGGGGTAACCCTACTTGTGATCAAGTATTTGGATTATTTTAGCAATAGTACAGTGGGCAGAAATTGTCTTTTCCCTTGTGGAGGGTACATTGTTTTTACATATAATGCCTTTTGTTATCCCTGTTGTAACCATAGGACGACTTTTTATAGAAAATTCTTTTATTGAATAATCAAGAGATATGGTTAGTGTGGGGTTTGGGTAATAATTATAATAATGGACAAACTAGAATACCAAGCGTAATAGGGGAAAAATCAAGTATAAGTAAATAGTAGAGGGGAGGGTATCAAGAATAGAAGAATGAAAAGAAACCTGATAAGTATAAGAGGGGGTAATAGGAGGAAATAAGCTCAAGAGGATAAGGAGAATCAGATAAAATAAAAGAAAGGGGGAGAGAGAAATGCAGAAGAGGAGTAGACAAAAAAGAATAGGGAAAACAAGGAAGGGGATAAGAAGGAAAAAGGATATAGGGGGGTATGGAATAGCAATAGAATGTGAGGGGTATAAGAAAGATTGACGTGCTAACCTATAATAGGAAAGGTTTATAAGCTCATCCCAAAATTTATTCTTTGTTATTAATTTTAAAACCCGCAATGGGTTTATACAAACTTCAAGGTGAATATTTAATTCAACCTTCAGTTATTATCGAAAAGGATAACAACATAAATAATCAATTGGATGAATTGGTACTATGATTGGGTGGGGTACTATAAGTATAATAAAGCGTATAACCCCTAATTTAAGAAGTGGATTTAAGTCGTAAAGGATGGTTTCGGAGAATATAAGGGGAATTCTTCTCCATTTATACTTACAAAGTGATTCACTCACGCCTTTTTCATTTCTCCACCTTTCCCTTTATCCTTTTTATACTCGTCCCTATGATCTTTATCCCTTCCTATACATCCCTTTCTACTTTTCCCTTCCTTCTTCCATTTTTCTTACCCTTCCTTCGACCTCTATTTGTCTTCTTACTCTTGGCCTTTTCCCATTTGTTGTTGAGTTATTTCTTTCAAATCTTTATCTTCCCCACCCTAATCTTTGTACATCCTTTTCTTTCATCTCACTCTAGACGCATCCTTTCCCTCTGGGCTTCTTCCCTTTCTTCCCATTGCATACCCTAAATTTCCTATGGACTTAGCCCAGTCCTTCTATTACCCCTCACTCCCTAATATGCTTGGTTTATGAAATAGGTAGGAATTCTTAAGTCTTGTATATCCCCTGTTACAGATATTGATATTCTCCATTACATTACTTTATTCCATCCTAACTTGGGTTATTCACTAGTTGGAATCTTGAGGGATGATAACTTTAAAGGGATGAATAAGTTTGGAGAAAGGATAAAGGCCAATAAGACATTTGTAAGAAAGAATTTAAGTAAAAGGGAAATATAAAGAGAAGGGTAAGACAAAAAACTCTAATAACAAGCCTATGAAAAGAAGGGTGATTACCCAATGCTCGTTACTAACCCTATTAATTCTTTAACTTGGTTAACGAAATCTTATTTGCCTTTCTGTAGCCTTACTCTGTTATTCTTTGCGCCACTTATATTTATAGTAAATTGTAACTTATCTATAGTAATCACGACTAATGGTATAGTCAAATACAAATATTTATCTTGAAAGGGTATCATTGGGTGTTTCTTATAAAATGGGATAATTGGTTGATTCCTAAATAATCTATTTTCCTCCTATACACGTTTTGATAACCCACTAGAATAATATTGAATACCCCATATTATACCCATAGGTTAGGGGATAGGAAAGAGTTACATAAGCCAATAAAGATTTGCTAGGATCATCACAATCAACAGGGAATAACCAGATAATACCAAAAATAGTTTGAATAGATCTAATAACTTATATTTCCCTCTTCGATAATTTGTAATCATAAACTAATTATATGACTTCCACGGAAAACTAATTTACTATTTACTCAAGCCAATTACCGATATTAGCCTAATTCTCTTTAGGATCTATAACCCTACCAATTTGGTAAAATAATCCACGTATTTGATAGGGTACCTATATATATATACTTTTTCCAACCTGAAATTTTAGTCCCATCCAGCTATAAACCTATAACATAAAGATTTTTATATGAATTGATTATAGGCAATCAAATATAGCTCAGTGGATAATAGGGACTAGGTTGAAAGATTAGTCTGAGATGGAACCTAACGAATTAAGATTCCATGAAACAAGGGAATAGAAAAGAGTAGGGGAGAAGGCAAGAGTAAGGTCATGGGTATAACAAAGGAAGAATAGATATAAGAATAAAGAAGAATACCAAGTAAGTAACAAGAAAACCCTATGGAATAACCAAGGGAGTGAAATAGAAGGCCTAAAAAGGATAATACTAGAATAATATGGATAAAAACCATGATAGTGGAGACTAATCTGTATATAAACTAAAAGAGTGATAAATAATTTACTGGGACAGTAGATAAGAGTCTAATTTAGGAACTGCATAGGTGTAGAGAGATAGAACCAGAATATTAGGTCCACTCCAATATCCCCTGTAGGGACCCCTTGGAAGATAAGGGTAAACTAATTTATAGTGATAGACTATGAACAGGAAAGTAGATAGATAATCAAGGGTTAGGGTAGTAGAATAATGGGGGAGGGATCTGGGATTAGGAATGGAAGGATTGGCTATAATTCAAGAATGGCCCTCCAACGACCGGGGATAGAAGACCACTAAGAAAATTTAGCAACCCCACCCCTATCACATCATCGCTAAGAGCAGAGGAGTAGGAGAACAAGGGCTGGAAGATCACAAAGAGCCAACATAAAAAGAGGGGGGGAATAAGGCCGCATGAGAGAGAGGGGAATAGTCGGAAGAGCGACAATAGTATGCAGCTAGAATGGTTTCAATTATTGTCAATGTGATGGCCCGACCCCCCTCTTTGGTTCAAAAAACATAAAGTAAAATTACACATTCCCCTCCCCACCATAATTTGTGGTCCTTCCTGAGATCTTCTTGCTAATCATTGTATTTGCATCTTCCCCCACAGGTAAATTTCTACATATAAAATACCGATTAAGGGGTATTTAAATCTTTGGCAATTGATAAAGCCGACTACAGAATAATTAACGATTCGATTAAACCATAAATGAGAGACAAATAGGTCGTCACTATACAATATAACAGACATTCGTGTATTGATCCATATTCAAGTCCCTCTCATTATTATTATATGCCTTATTTAAGCTTAGTTAATTTTCTGATTTATATTAGTAATCTTTATACTCACTCTTTTACCATATATTTATCCGCTTATAGATTATAAGTTTTACTCTTTCGTAAATATAGAATTATAAAACCCTTCTTTTACCATAGTCTATTTATAGATTACTAGCCTTTTAAAGAATGACCCTTTTATATTTAATGTTTGATTGTATTTGGTTTTACGACTTTATATATAATATTTAGCCTTAGCATCTTATGTCCCCTTTTATACCCCCCCTTTTTTATCTTTTTCACTCCCTTTTATAGATTCTTAGACTTGTTCTGTTTCCATTAGATTTTCTATTCTCCGCTCCCTTGGCTTTTTATTGCTAGGTTGGAACCCTCTTTACGAGCTCGAGACTTCTTATATTAGTCCCCACTTAGGTACTTATTTTATATTTATCTTAGTTTTTATCAATTCTTTACACTTTAGTTATCCAGCTTACTTATGGGAAATAAATTATCGGTTATGGCCACTCTTTTTTATTTTATACCCTCTTTCCTTTTACCTTTTTATATTACCTATTGTCACGATTGTTTTACTTATTCGTAAATCCGATTTCCTTATGCTCTCAATCTCTACCTGATAAATAAGAATTGATGGAAAGACTACTCTTTATAAAACTAAACCAAGCATAGACTAAGAGTAAATAGGTACTATCCCATCATACCATATAAGTAAGTATCCCTTCCCATTTTTTTAAGTTAGTTAGGCTATTATCAAATCTATAAGCCTTTACGTCTTTTAATTTATCCTATTCACCTTTTAAATTATGTTTTTCTAATCTCTTTCCCTTTTATCCTATCCCCATTATATTCATTTTTATAAATTTACCAATTTAGCCAAACTAAACCATTAAAGGATAAGACAAATTATTCCAATTATAAATAGACTAACCATAAACAAAGGATAATCATCACAAAGACAAAAGACCTCTATCCCGCTTAATCATAATATGGATCCGACTTATAGAAGATAATTAGTGTTAGCGTAATTCTGAATTATAAACCAATGAGCCATTATATACCAACTTAGTTACATATAGTCAACTTCCCCCACTCTTATATTCACTTCTCTTTTTCGTCCCCTCTCTTTTCTACCCACCCTTTTTACCCTCTCTTTTCCCCTCCCATACCCCTCCTTTTTTCAAGTTTTTACTCTTTCCACCTCCCCTGTGATCACAACTTTCCCCTCTTCTAAATACCCCTAGTCTTCATTTTCCGTCCTCGTCTTTATCCCTTCCTTCCTTTTTCTTTTTCTTATCCCAGGTTCTCTTCCTTTTTATGACTCTTTTATACCCAAATCCTAAACCATTTATATTTCTTCCCCTTATCAACTTCCTTCTCCACCCTTTCATTCTCCACTAACCTATCCGATTTTTCTCCCTTTCCCAAGCTCAACTTTGATTTGTCCGACCCCTTTCTTATTCTCGCTACTTCCTACATATCTTGTTTTTTTGAACCCAACCTGATCTTTTATACCCTCACCTTTTTATCCCCCTCCATTGTTTTGTTTTTCCAAATCTCTTTTTTAAGCCACTTACCTATCTTGAACAAGCCACTAAAGCCTTTACGCATATTATCTATCACTATTCTATTTTCTTTCTCTCCTTTTTCTTTTTCATCCTTCCCTCCTCTTCTTTCCAAATCTATCACCTTGCTTCCTTTACTCCCTTCTAAATTCCCTAAGCAGATTTTTATGCCTTTATTGTGATTCTTATTCGTGATCTTTCTTCTTACCTTTTCCCCTCAATCTTATATCTGCTGATTTTCTCACTTGTATTCAAACTATTGAATAGACCACTTGAATAAGGATCGATTACCACTGTCTTCCCATTATAGTGGATTTAGTCATAGGTCGCCTAGGAGGAGAAACTATTAGAGGTAAACTACAACCTAATAATAAACATTAGTTTACCCATTCTCTTTACTTGAACTTTCTATCTAATGATAGAAGCCACAAAAGGCTAATAGCATCACTTTTAGTCCCCCTCCCTATTCCTATTTTATCCTCCCCCTTTTCTTATCTCTTCTTCCCTTCCTAGTCCCCACTCTTATCTATAGAGTCATCTTCCTTATTAGGTTATTAGGCCCAATCCCTATTTCCGTATCCCTGCATTTTTATTCCTATCCATCCTATTACATCTACTTCCAATCCAGACCATTTATCTTAGCTAACCTTTTTACTCTCTAAATTTTTATGAGGTTCTGTCTGTTATCACCCTTATAGAAGAGTGTGACCTTTGAAAACCTGTTTATTAGGCCCACTCACCCTCTCATGAAGTCTATTTCCTCTTACCATACCCATTCACTCTTACCCTCGTTGTATACCCGAATCTTTCTCTTACCCTATATTTATATGCAACCTATCCTACCAACCTCTACTAACTTCTGCGATACGCTCCCCCTGCGGATTTTTCTGCCTTGTATCCCTATTATAAGACAAGTTGAACTCTTGCCAACCTACACAGATACTTTCCATCCCCTACATTCTCAGGTCTTATCCTAATACCCTTCTTTCTTCTTAGTCACTCTTTCTATCCCATTACGCACCCATCCGCTATCCATTCCATCACATTGAGTCTTACCTATTTACGTTATTTATCTACAAACCAAGTTAGAGATAAGAAGATCCCAACCCAATCACATTTATATGGTGTGCCCCCCTTCTTCCCTCCTTTCATCCCAAACCTTACCCCCTTAGCCTTCCTAGATGCCCCCCTTCTTTTTGCCCCCTGTCCCCCTTTTTACGCTCTTTACTCCTCCTAGTCATTCCCTTACTCCTCCTTTTCTTCCCTGCCCTAAGTTTACCCTTTTCGTCCACTTTCATTTTCCTTTTTTAACCTACTTTTTACACCTACCCGTGCACTTTCTACTTACATGTATTATTTTTAAAAAGTTTTTTATTACCCGCCCGGGTCGCTGGCCGGGCTTTACCAATTATCACTAGTCAGACGAAGATTAAAGGATAGAAAAGTAACATTGAAATAGGGTACTAATAGATAGGTTTTAAAAAGGCCTCAGATAATTATTAGATAAAAAGGGAATGTGGGAGAAGGGGTTTCTCATAAAATCTTAGACCATAGTTATATTTGTTGAATGGGAAATTAGTGAGATACCGATTTAGTCATACTACGTATAATGGAAGATTTTTATAATTATTAGAGCGAATTATAATCATATAAAACGGAATTGTTAATACGGAAATTTGTTGCCAACCCTATATACTTCTATTTAACTGTTAAAAGTTATTAGAAGGAGAATCTTATACAAAAAAGGATTTAAAGGATAAAAGCATTGGGTTTATAAATAAACGTAAAGGGTAAACCAAGAGATTCTCTATAGTTAGAGTCGAGAGATGGCCCATTAAGTCTTCATCATAAGTGGGAATATAAAATTTATAAAAGGTTAATGGCTACATATAATTTGATTAAAGTGTAGAATGGGGGGAGGGCCCGTCAATAAATCACTAAGGTGATAGAAAGAATAGAGGTATAAAAGGGAAGAGAGATTAGGGAATAAAAGAGAAGGGAAATAAAGAAAAGGAAAGGAAAAAAGAAGGGATCTAGGAAGGGAATCAGAAGGAGCAGGATAAAATAAGAAGGTACCAGGGCTAACCCCTCTAATCATGAGTCAGTTCATATAATAGATTATTAGCAGATCCTTTATTGATTTCTCTTTATGTTCATTCTTTCCCCCTCCCACTACCGGCCCCCCTTTTACCGTCCGGGTTTGATCCCCCTCCCCGGTTCATCCTATTGGCTATCCTCCCCCTACAAATGGATCCAAGCCTTACTATTATATTTTAATATTTTCATATTATCCTTAAGGTATATTTTTTAATTATCTTCCCTTTATCTATTTATCTATTCTCTTATTCTGCCTTCTTGGTTCTATCACACATTAGTCCCCTTTATTTGATTGTAAATACGAAGTTTAAGTCGAAATATGTTAGTCTTGGCTAAGTTCAATTATAAAAATTTATATATATGAAAAGGGAATCGTATAGATACTAAACAATTTAAGGGTGAAGGTCGTAAAATAATAATGCGAGGAAGGAAGCCACAAATAATGACACAAATAAAATCATAATCTAAATGTAATATATAATCATAAGACGAATGTAAGATTATTGCGAATATAATAATTAATAGAATAAGGGTATAATAAGTAAAAGGGCTGGGGGTATAAGTCGCTAATAGATCCATTTATCTGTTATAATTTGTCTACAAATTGCTCTATACGTTTTATATTACGGACTTTTTATCCCCTCGCTTTCTCTTTTTGTTCGTTTTAGGGTTTATTCTTTTTAAATTCTCGTTTTTCTTGTTAGGCGATTCCCTGATACTCTTATTCTCATTCCCAGCTTTTTACCCCCGATTTTCTCTTTCTCATTTCTATTTTCGGATTCTTTGTTAGTTTCTCTTCCCTTCCTTTCTCCCCTTTCTCCCCCAGCCTTCTCATTCCTTTCCCTCTTCTTGCCTCTTTTCTCTAGCCCCCCTCCCCTTTTCTATTTTTTCTCCACTTCCCTCCCCGATCTTTTTATCCTTTTTCATTATCCTTTCTATTTCCATTTATCCGCCTTTATGAGGCGGTTACGCTTTATTGGTATTTACTCTTAGCCGATTATCCCCTTCCTTGATCCCTCGTTAACATAGATATTAGCAAATATACGGGGCCTATGAGACTTATTTATCACACTCTCAATCTTCTCACCCTCCCCCTTAATCTTCCTTTTTTCCTAAGGGTCGTTACCTATTGGGTATTCCTCTTACCCTCCATCCTTTACCTTCCTATTATACCCCTGTATAAGTTTTTCATGTTCCTCCTTATCTGTTGTAAATCTTCACAGTTATGTGATCCCCCTATCTTGATTTATACTTCACTATCCTTAAATTGTGATTGCATTGCGTGCCCTCCCCAATCCTCACGCTGTAGTCAGTCAATTACAGATAGCTAATTTGGTCAAAAGGATAGTTATTCTTTTTCTAGCTCGCTGTTAGAGATAGGATTATTATAGTGATTTTATAATTTAGTTTGCATTGCTCCAACCTAATCATATTACCAGAATATGGTTCTTATTTTATGTGATACTACAAATAGGGCACCAAAGTGATTCACTTGTCACGGTAGTAGCTATATTTACATAGGTTTAATGTAATACATCCTTCACATCTTCCAATGTTGGCTTTATACCACTCTTGTTAAAGGCACTAGGATTACTCACTTCCTCTCACCTATGTTTATTCCCCTACATACATTAACTTATCTACAATCTCCCTACATTTATTATCAGGATTATACTAGTTAGTCAACTATTACCTGATAGGACTTTTATGTTTTTCATTCCCCGGACTTATCACTTCACGTACTACTACACCTAAGGTGTTTCCACGAACACAAGAATCCAATGTGGTTATCCCTCACGATAAGTTATTAGTAATACTCATCAACAAATCTATTCACAACCCTTTATTATTATCCGTATACTTTTATTCGGTTTCAGGTTTTCTGATTCCAGCTAATCAGATGTCTCATGTATTGTGGGGTTTCTTACACCATTGTTAAACCATATAACCTACCCCCTAGTCGGTACTAATCTCAAGTAAACTTGTTACGGGGCCTCTACCATCAATATTGTGCGATACAAAGGATGAGAGGGTTAAAAGTTTTATTCAAAATAATGAATATTCAATCTCCGTAGGTAGGTAGGGTGCCTAAGGATTATTGGTTAATATCATCCAACCCTATTACGACTTTTATTTAGAAAACCCTAGCCTTTAAGTGAGGTTTATCCAATTTTTATTATACGGGGTTGATTATCCTTTTCTCGTTACCTACAATCAGTAGGTTATACAAGTATATGTAGGTTAATACTAATACTTTTTCTAGTACCCCCTCACTATAGGGGGTTATTTATATTGATACCCTTTTCCCAACTTGTGAGTGTTGATTGCAAAACTTTTTCTGTGAAATATCAAGGACCCCTCACCTCCTGCTATCACATGGTTACTTGGGCTTTCTCCTTATTTCGGCCATCATCCCACATGTTACTTATATAGGTTTATCTAAGTCCCCCTTTTGATACAGGGATTCTCCCTAGACCAGAGCCTACTGGCTTTTATGTTCCCTCCCCCTGATATTTCTTTCATCCTTACTATCCTTTCTTCCTCGCTGTCACTTTTGATCTACTTCCCACCTTTTGTCCTTCTCCCTCCTATATCCTACCTCCCACCTTTCGTTCTCACATTCAACCACATTCGTTTCTTTACCAGCCTCGACCGGCCCCTTCTAGCCTCCCTATTTACATGTTTTCGCCCCTTCCTTTTGAGATATTCTCCTCTTACGTATTATTATTATATACCATCCTTGGTTGAATATTCTCTTCCCTAATATCCCTTTTTATTATCCCAACCCTAGTCTTCTTTATCTTACTCCCCAATCCCCTACGATTTATCCTCCCGGGACAGAGGAACCTTCTCTATAAATCTAGTTTTTGGGTAATATTCACAGTGAAGGATAAAAATAGAGGCTATTATGAGGAAGGGGGCCAATGAGACGAGGAATAAGATTTATAAGAAGGGTTTTTAGTTTGATAGACATTTGTTAGACGTCAAATGTCTAGTTTAGTAATTCATAAAAGATTATATAAAGGATAAAGCCTAGCGAGAAATTGAATAATCAAAGGAGACTACGTGAGGGGATAAGAAGAGGATGGAAGGGACGTATAGGAGAGAAGTATGAAAAGGGGGACAAAGTCTAAAAGTTTGGGATGGAAAAAGTAGTGGGTAAGGATCTTATCTATAAAATAGGCGAGAACTAAACGTCATAAAGTAAGATTCAAGAAGGCAACATAGGTAAAGGGTATGAAAAAGGGGACGGGAAAACTTTAGGAGTAGATATAAAAAGGAAAGGGATAGAAGGGGGGAAGAATCCGGATAGTAACTAGAAGGAGAAAGGGATAGAGTAATATGACAATAAAAGAGGTGCAGAAAAAGAAATTGTGTGTCAAACCTAGATAAAGAAGGGTTTAAAAAGGTAACAAGTGGGATAGATTGGGTAGTAATAGGGGACCTGGACTATTAGATAATCTGGTCTCTCCTTATGAACTATCTGTAAAACCTATAGATATAACTGATTCGATTCACTAGGGGTAGCTTTATAAATTAGTAACTTAAACAACCCATGTTATGTTTTGCTATATTTAACTCATTGTACCAATTACTCTAATGACCCCTGACATATATACACGACTAGTTAATATTATAGATCTCCGTAGGTAAACAAAATCCACTAACTTTTATAAGAACCTCTTTAGGATCTGCATTATTATATAAGCTGATACTTATAATCATTGCCCACGAAGTTTACAAATATGTAAGACTTAAGGAAGGATAAGGTTCGCCAAGGATAAAGATCACAGATCACACTAGAGATGCTTCAGAACTAGGGGTAAGGAACAAGAAAGGGTGGGGAAGTGGCAAAGAGAAAAAGGTGAAGAGTATTCAAGAAAGAAGGGAAAAGGAAGGGAGTAAAAGGAAGAGAAATGGGGAAGTAGAAGCTTATAAAGGGAAAGAAAAAGAGGATGGTACGAGATAAAAGAATGTGAGGGATAAAAGACTTGTATATGTAAAGCTTACCCATCGACCATATAAATGGTTTATAAGTTCTATACTTTACCCCTGGTTTATCTCTCTCCTATACCTATCAAAATAGGAGTTTTTCTGATACGTAATTAGCTTTATAGTAATTCTAGTTTACCTGGCAATTTATTTATCCATAAACTTTGATTCCCCGATCCCTGTATACCCCTAGCAGTTGGTTGAGAGCTTACCTATTTACCACTACTTGTATAATTTGGAAACAAATAGGGTCACTAGTTCTTGAAACCCTTGTAACTACGAGGTGTGAAGTAGGTTAATAGGATAATACTTAGTGAAAATAGTCTCATCATAGTACTAGTCTCTCCATACTTGAATAAATAATTATCCCCTCTTAGGATTTAGTCCCTCTTTATTTATATATTTTATACCCTCCTATCCTTATAGATACTCTCAATTATACCTCTTTATTGTTGATATTATACTCCTATATGAGTTTTTCCTTAACCATTATCTTGTTCCTTGTAATGTTATTTCTATAAATAACATTTATTCTGTATATTTATCCTGTATAAGCTTTATTTATAAAACTTTATAACCTAAAATTTCATTATTCGATTAGGGACTTTTTACTATTTACCTAGTCTATAAATTATCTAGGGAACCTTTATCAAAGACCACGAAGGTCTATTACTATAAATTATACTATCGTTGACGAGTTATCGTTTACTTCTGAATTATTACCCTTTTTAGCCCCCTATAATCCAAAGATAGGCAACCAATTACTTGAACCAATGGGGAACTATTCCAGGTAAAACTATTCAAATCTATTACTATGCCAACAATTAACAGCTTAGTCATATATTTACAGTTTAGTAATTTATTTACAAGTGATCCCACATCTTTTTTATTATTTCTACTTAGTTCCACATCCTACCCCTTAGTCTTATTCCCTCTCTTTTCTTCCTTCACACCATTACTTCTATAAATGCGGATTCATTAGCATTAGTCTTCTTATTTCTAGTTACCTTTCTGCCCCCTGTCTTCTATTACCACTAATCTTCTCTTTGTAACTAGCCTATATACATATTTATCAATAATTTCTACCAAATTAATAGGCATCCCACACCAGGTAATTACTGAAGGATTAGGTCAACCTAAGTCATAGGGATCCATCCTATTTGAGATACAGGAAATACTCTTACTATAAACTTGTACCATCCTTTATTCTTACACTCCCTTTTAGGTTACCATTTACTCTTTCTAATTTACTATATGGCCAGTTCTTTTTAAACTATTCACTACTCTTTATTATTTTCTCATTATCCTACTCTCAACCTACGTTTTCGCCTATTCTTCCTTCTTACAACTCCACAAGCGAGCTGGTCCGGGTTGTAAGGGGGTGCCCTACCCAGCTCTCAAGGGTACAGTTTACAAAATCCCCACACGATGAAATAGGTGGATTTTTACAAATTCTTACCCTATCCTCTGTCTCTATTTTATTTACCATAGGGTTCTTGTCCTCTTGCTGAGTTTTCTCCCATTACCTATTACCTTGTAAAATTTTACTCTTGTACAACCATTATCTGCAGATGTGGTGGCTTTTGTTATATATCGTGGTATAAAATTTATTGGTAGCCAACCTATGGTTGATAAATATCCGTGATGTGAACACAATCTAACCCCAACCCTATAACATATACTCTTATAAACCACAACCTTTATTTGGTTGTGATCCTAGCTTTAGTGATTGTGTTGGTTCCCCAGGTTTCTATACTACTGGATTTATAGATTAGCTGAGTACCCATTAGGTGGGTTTGTCTTTCTCCCTTTTTGTCTGTGATCTGGGTGGTCTATTTATTAAATTAAAACCCAATAAGATTTAATCTCTATTAAAAGATAAGTTTTACAATATTGATTGTAAATATTCTTTATAAATAATTGTATGGTAAAATAGGAGGTACAATAAAATGGTAGCCCTATCAGTGTAGAAAAATAGGGATATACCTATTAGTGAATAGTTGGTATACTTTATCTTAATTACGTTTAAAATAGCCATACTAGAGTTGACACGGGTATCAATTTATAAATACCTGAACAAGTATAATGATGGCTAAGGGAAGTGAATACATGGGTATGGAGTTATACCCTACTATGAGATTTTATATAACCTCCAACAATAATTACATTTGGATAATCATTAACTTTCTCTACTCCAATGTGATATACTATACCAATGTACGGAATCTATCTTTATGCCACTATACATCCCACGTCTTACTGATGTAGGTTCCTCCCTTCCCCCCAAACTTGGCTATCCACCATCTGCAATTCTTCCCAGTCTCATTCACCTTCACTACCCCTTTCTCTTATTTATATAAAAATAACAGTATAGTCCCTCTATGGTTTGTCATTAGGGGATCTGATATAACAACTAGATAGGGCTTGTGCCCTCTTCACATGCTCCAACCAACTAAACTTATACTTATATGTGTGACTTAGTAGGGTTTCATTTCAGTGCTCCCAAATATACTAACCTAATATGGATTTAGCCATCCCTACCCCTACATTATTCTTCTTATACCCCTGCTATGATACAACCCTTATACCATACCTATTGCCCCCTATCCCTTATCCATAAAAGATTCACGTCTTACGTCCCTCCCTTCTCTAGTTATTCACCACATACCCACTCAACCAACTCGATTCAAAGGTGGATAAAAGTTAAGTCTTAGGGGTTATCAATCATTAAGGGTAAGCAGCATCTAACGAATCTCTACTCTTTTTATAAGTTAATAACCTACAGGATAATCCCTTAGTTTATGCTCCTAATAATAATCCACTACTAAATATTGTATAGATATATAATTTGCTTTACTAGATCCCTATAACAGGGGTGGTACCAGTCTCGATTGATGTTTTACCTAGTCATATTATCTGCATTACTTCCCCCTACCCAGAGCATTTACATATTAACAAGATTTCCTAGATTGTCCACTCCTATCGATAAATCATTTCTGGTTAATCAGGCAAAATAAGATTTAATCACTATGAAAAGTTTTTATAAGTTTTATAATATTGATTGTATAAAGGTAAAAGAGTGGGGACGAGTCAGAGGTGAAATGCGAGAATAGTGGATAATTCAAGTGTATAAATAGGGAATAGGAAAGTGTCATATTTATAAAAGAAGAAATTTAGATAGATAATGATCAATAAGGGGTTAGGGATACTAACTCAATAGGGGGAGAATAGTTTAATCAAGTTGTAAATGAGAAAGGTAACAGGAAAATAGTACACATAAAGAAGGATGGATCTGTATGATGGGGAGGATAAAAGAACATAAAGGTGGGGAAAGAAGAGGGGGTAGGGAAAAAGGGAATGAGAGTGAATGAAGGGAATGGGGAATAAAAAGAATAAAAAGGACCATAATAAAACAAATAGGGTAGTACCCTATAACAGAATAAGGGATGAAAAAGGGGATGGTTTAGAAAGGGAATACCTTAGACCTAGGAAAAAAGAATAATACCTAAAGTCTAAACTAATAATAGATGGGAGAATGTGGATGGGGATCTTAACCTTGTATTTAAAAGCCTATCAGCTGTCTAATGGGTAGAGGATGCTAAGGAAATGAGTACAATTCCAAATATTACAAACCCCCTACTTTATATGAATCGAGGATATAACTGGGTGCAAATAGAGATAAACCAGCACTAAGGAGATAAGGAGTAACTAATTGGGTGACTAAGGAAAAGCGGGATCTGTAATAGAAAAGATAAAAAGTATAACAAGAATAATAGAAACCTAAAAAAAAGATAGGGATGAAAAAGATTGTAGGTCTGCTAATCAGAAAACCATAAGGAGGATAGTGCGAGATAATATAGGAAAGTAGAAAAAAGATAGGCCAGTAATAGTATAAAGCAAAGGTGGAATAAAAGAATAATACAAATATAATTAGGGAAACCTAATCCACTCTATTAGTTGATATTAGCTGTTTTATGTATTTCTAATCTTCACCCTCTTTATAAGCCAGTTACCATTAATACGTTTACAAATTTGTTTTTCTTGATCTTTTTCTATCTCTAGATTATTCTACACTTTTAATTTTTAGTAAGAGTCCTTTTATTCAAATTCATCCCAGCCTCATAAGCAAGCTCTTCCCCTACCAACTATATTTTATCCCATAAAAGTTTCTTGTCATATATTACTATTATCCTTAGGTTTTTTGTTGAACTATCCCTACTGTATGGTTTTACCAACCATTATAGCCTCCATTTTATCAATTAATTTTCACTATTCCCTATTGATGACCTCAATTAGCAAGGGGATTTACCCTCTTTATAACTTAACCATTCTATAAATGTTTCTTATAATGACTTTGATGACTAGTGGCTAATAGACGAAATTTCATAATCTTCAGTTCCTTCGATCGCCTCACACTAGGTAGACGTGTAGTGTTGTATCTGTAAAACTTACTTATGAAGTTTGCTATGTCCCAATTCCCACGGGACACTATTCCACAAGTTCAATCCCCTTTTTCAAATATACGTTTATCCGATAAGTTATCATCCCAGCAAAAATGCTTGTTTACGTTTATCGTTTCCATTAACCACAGATTTAACTACTATGAGGGTTTTTCTATTCGTAAACAACCCATAGAGCATATTTCGAGGTTAATATCAACCCATTAACAGGTAAACGAGAGAGAGGGGCTATCAGTGTAGAGATGAGAAATTAACTTTAGATAAAAGTCCTTATTTATGAAATACAACCCAAAAAGACAAGTCACTACTATGACAA
>JAKSZP010007344.1:0-32608 GCA_022478985.1 Massospora cicadina | reverse complement strand
TTGATGTATAGGAAATTGGCCATAAAATGTGAGTGTATTCAGGCTGATCTCTCTAATAAAATACTTGATCAAAATGACATTGAGATGTTTGGCCTGAATTGTATGATTGCAATAGGCTTTAAGGTGTACCATCTAGTACTAAAAAAAAATAGGCTTTAAGGTGAGAATATAGGTGTTAGCTCAAGCGTTGAAAGGGTAATTGGCCCAATCTGATGGTTGTTGAAAGGTTTATTTTTGAGTCAACCACCAGAATCTGACAATGGGCAATTTAGTTGATAAGAAATAAGTGATCTGAGTTTATATGGCTGTAAGGATAAGGTAGGTCAATCTTGACCAGTAAACTCAAGTTTGCAATGGTGAGGGTTAAGTAGAATTAAGTGTAATTTATAAATACCAGAAATCAGGAGTACAGGGGTGAGGTGATCAGTAGTAAATTATTAAGCATAAACTGATTCTGGAAAGTTGAGAAGTTAATTAATTGAAAATCCCTTTCTAATAATTAGTTAGATATACATAATGTAGCTTGTTCCTATGGCTGATCAAAACATACCTCAACGCACCCAAAACTGTTGAGATTGTGGCATAGCAGCTATCTGAGTTTGTATTTAACTTCAGGTCCTGAAAAACTAATCAAAGTTTTGTATCCATTCAAGCATGTTTTCTAAAACCCTCACGTCATCTGTGGATATATTTTTAAACTCTAAAAAGTGATAGAATTTCAATCTATTATCAGGTCATGTTTACCATATGTTTTACAAAATAGATCTTCATTTAGGTATGTATGAAAGGATGAGCTAGTTGTTAAATAAAAACCTTATGGATGGTAACAAAGGTTGATATTACCTATTAGCTTACCATAATTGACATCCTAAAGCTATCTATTTTACAGATGTGTTATTTGAAAGCTACAAAAGATAGTCAATAAAGATTAACCTTTAAGTATATAATAAGTTTACAACCTTCTGAAAGAGCTATCCAAGCTTTACTTTTACTGCACCAACTATGAGCTTACTCCATATACTCCCATTTGAGGCGATGCAAAGTATATACATTGTCCCATAGGAAATGTTTTGATGTCTGAGATGGACCTCAAAAAGTAACCATCTGCTTTGTCCTTTTTTTTAGTACTAGATGGTCCCATCTGCTTTGTCCTTTGAGATACTAATTTAATAATTTTCAGATGTTTCTAGTTGTTTAAATTATATTAGAGCTTTGTAAGTCTTGTCTGGAATTGGGCTCAACTATGGTATAATATATCTGGTGCACCAAATTAATCATTCTGATCATAGAAGCGCTGGATAGTTTACTTGTGTTTTATCTAAGATCATATATTTTCAGGCTCTTTGTTTGATTTGTGTTAGATTTTGATGGTTGACTCAAAAATAAACCCTTTGAGAAAACCATCAATGCTAATAGATTAATCCCATTGATGGTTCCTTTGATCTTTCCCAATTTATCTGCATAACTAAATTCATTCCAAAACACCTCAATTGTATCTAAATCGTCCCAATTATTGTAGCTAATAATAGCTATGATATTATTACTTTATGGCCAATTATGGGAACCACTTGGGTGAACCAAGTGAATCTATGGCACAAACTTAATTGTATTTATGAATTTAATGCAAATATGACTAATGAATAATAATTTTTATGTATGTTAATCACCATAATTGGCATGATAGTACTTACATATGGACTTCTCAATTAGGGAGTACCAAGTACTATTGAGAGGGTTGCTTACATCCTGATTAAGGGTGCGTCATTATTTGAATCCATATATTCTTTTATATCAATTGTTGTATTTTGTCAGCTGTATGACAAAACAATAGTACTTGCACATGGACAGCCCAAATAGGGAGTACCTAGTACTATCAAGAGGCCTGCTGATGTCCTGATTAGGGGTGCATCATTATTTAAATTCTATATATTCTTTTCCCCCACTTATTGTATTTTGTCAGCTGTATGACAAAACATAATTGGGATGAATGAAAGGCAAATATACACCACTGATGTGCTAATGTTATGTCTAAAATCTTCCCAATTATGAGAGTAGTAGTGCCTTCAATCAGGCTGAAATGATTGTAATTAAGTTAATTCAAGGGCCAAATTAACTTGGGAATATTTTAATAACCACTGCCATAATCCATAGCGGATTGGCATGGTTTTAATTAACTCATCTAATAGATGAGTATGGACAGGAGATGTCCTAGAGGTATAAAATACCAGCGCCTGGCTTTAAAATAAAATCATCATCTTTCCATATCTTCATATTTTCATATTATATCTTTTTTTTTTTTTTAGATTTTCATATTATATCTTCATATCTTAATTCAATCTTCATATTAAGAGTGTAGACAAGCATTCAGGGGAGCTTGTCATAATTACCTGTGTCTGGAGAGTTCCCAATTAGAGAGGGAAAATTACCCTGGAAGAGAACAAGAGAGTCAGATATTGTTGTTTAGCTTTGTGAGCTTCTGAACGGTTAGGAAATACCATAAGACACAGCATATTTGAGGATTTATTGGCTGAAACTCTTCCCGACTATTAAAACAGGAATACATCTAATAAGTGAGCTAATACTCAAAAACTCACAATTTGCTATTTATGTAACAACCGTGTCCCTCAGAAAAGTAATATAAATTCCTACATCTATATCTGCTACCTCTTGATTCACCCACTTTTGGTCAAATCATAGTTTGAAATTTAGTAAAAACAGCTTCATTAGTTGTCACCCTATTCACATTACCTATGTCAATTCAATCAACGCCCACTTCCCCATGTGGGGCGGTGGTGCGCCACCTCCTAATGTTTTTTGACCAAAGCTGAAATGTGCTTGGGCAGGCTTGGCTAGCCCTCCAAATCCTTCAGGATGCTATGTCCCACCTAAGCACTTGGCCTTACATTTGCCCAAACTCAAGTGGTGCCACGTTGCCCTCTTGTGCTCCCCTGGAGCAACATGCTATTTGGCATTTGGGTTGAATATAGTAAGTTGTTTCCCTAGTCAGATAAAGTCATTATCAAATTAGCCCAGACTGTTATGCAGCCTGCAGGCTTCATTGACTTCTCTCCCCTTCAAGAGGTATTTTGATCTTGCTTCTCAAGTGAAGCTGAAGCTGCAGTAGCTAATGGATAATTATAAGTCCAATGCATCAATAAGAGTGGTTTGGAGGTGAATAATGTAGAAATCGTCCAAAAGACCCTGGTCAATTCCTGGTGGAACCCCTTGAATTGGGTAAAACTTTTACTAAAACTACTTGGGCAAATAGCTTGAGTTTGGATAGTCAAATTGCCCCAACTATGCAGCAAAATCTGGGGAGTACATTGGTGGTTCCTCCCCACCCACTTCCAAGTTAATCCATGCACCTAAAACATAAACACCCCCTTTTATAGCATTGGATGGGGTCCCTAAAGGTGCAACTAATTTCTGCCAAGGCAATTGGCTCAATTTTATAAAATCTTTACCTCACAGCCATGTCATACCTTCTCTTGACCCTCCATTGGCCACTCTGTTAAAGTGAGCTGAGCTTTGAGAGCTCCAATAGGTTGAACACCCATATTCCCTATTTAAGACTTTACTAAGCAATCAGAACTTTGAACCTTGACACTTTAAGTACCAAATATCTACTTATTAAAAATTCTTTTTCTACCCTTGCGATAACCAATAAAATATATAGAAACCAAAATTTTAGTATTTATTAGTGTATGTTAATTTTAATATCAGTAGTGAAAAATCCCTGAGTTATACTGTTGGAATTAAGGTAAGAAAGGTACCTGCGAGCATCTCCAACGCCTAAAATTCCAACAAATGGTGCTCACTACACGGGCTTGAACACCATAAAAATTCCTGTTAAAAATGACAACTGTGCTGGAACCAAAGCTAGCTGCCTTAGAGCAACAACTAGCCGTGCTTTGTCTCGCCTTAAAAGGCTTGAGAAGCACTCTTCCCAAGGCCCTTATGAGGCCTCCCCTATTATCCACAAACCTCCGCTCATAAAAAAGTTCACACCTGGTGAGGGCAGTATTGCCTCATTCCTGTTCGTTTATGAATTAGTGATGGAAAGAGCAACTGACCATCAAAAATCCAAGTATATCCTTCCCTGTTTTAGTCATATAGCTCAAGAGATAATGGTTCACCATATGATCAACCTTAGCACCTGGGCGGAGGTTAAACAAACGCATATTGATGTTTTCTGCTCCCCACAGAGTTTACAACGGCAAAAATAAGCCTTTATACGCCTTAGCCTGCAAGAAGGAGAATTGTTCACCTCTTTTGATGAGCGCTTTTATAGTAAAGCCCAACCTCTGTTGCTTGCCAAAACGCTCCCACTTGATGACGCTATTGCTACTGTTTTGGCTGTATTGCGCCTCATCCCTATTTAGAAATGCATATCTCTTCTGTCAAGCGTTTCTTAAAAAACATACAGATATTAAGAATAATTTACTAGTAGTGATTGACTTCTGCAGACATGATAGAATGCAAGGAGCTCTGAGACAAGCATTTCCTATAACCTCTCCAGCATCTTCTATGGCTGTTTTACCTTTAAAATCTGCTCCCACGAAGCTGCCACAACGCGATGCGCTTCCCCCATGTGAGGATATGCAGAGAATACTAGCAGTGACAGTGCCGCGCTCCCCTTCATCTTATATTTCCAAAGCTCAGCCGGCAAAGTTAGTTAACACTTTTCCTTTCTCCCCTCTTTCTTCAGAACAAACTTCCAGAGTGTCTGAAGTGTCACGTCCCTCCAATGCGCTACCTCTATCCCCATTGGCATCTCCACCAGATGTACCTCATCCAAAACCTATGGCCATGGGGCAACCCAAACCTGTCCCTTCTAAGGCCCAAGTCAAAGCCATTACAATTCAAACAACTCCCTCAAAAGTTAATATGGTGAAGGAACAACCCAAGGACCTATCTTTCCATAATGGATGCCTTGAACCTACCACACACTATATGGACTCTCTGAAGTGAATTGAGAATCCCTCTGATGACAAATATGAAGGGGTTTATGAGGATGCCGGTCACTATGTTCTAGGAGCCCCAGAAGAAGTGGGTTACCTGATAGTTTGAATCCAGATAGAGTGGATATGGTTAGGGTACCACGCCAAACATATCTTTATCAGGTGTTGAGAGCCCTGGAGGTTATTAATTCTCCAGTGATGCTGATCAGCTCATTGCCACAATGATCCAATCCACTCCAAGTGAACACCCTGCAGTCTATCCAGGATAAATCCCTGAAACTGCCAAACGCCTTGCTTCTACTCTAACTAAAAGAGGTCCTAGCTCTTCTCCCCAACATGGGTGGAAATTAACAGAAAGTGGATGTTGTTGTCAACGGAGTATGAGTCATTGCTATCCTTGACACGGGATCCCCTGTGAACGTTGTATCATCAAAGTTTATAAAAAAATTAAGCTGGCCCCTGACCTCGACTATACTCAGGAGTTTGGCACTTCTGGTCCTACTAACACCCACGCTATTGGGGCCTACTCATCCTTACAATACGATTTGGGAAACTCCTCATCATAGCCCCTGCAGTGGCCTTAGCCAACAATACCTATGACATACTCATTGGTACCCAATTTATAATCGAGTATGACGGGATAATCAATCTGAAGCAGGGCTATCTTTTCCTGATTAACTACAAGGTTCCCCTGATTTTGGACCACAATGAGATTAATAAAAAGGAACAAACTTGTTCAGTTGAGTATCAATCCTCCGCCTTATCCTTATGCTATACAATGGTGGGGCAGAATACCAGGATTCTGCCTGAATCAGTGGAAGCCCTTGAGGGAATTCCGTTTTATGCAGCTGAAGAGGTGTTGATTAAAGCGGGTGAACAAAGTGTGATTGACACCAAGATTATCCTGCAAATCCCCCACAAACGCCTACTGCACATAACTAGCATCAATGGAATCAGTGCTTAGAACCTTGAGTATTACCAGGCATCCTAGATCCAGCCTACCAACGCTCTATCAGTATTCTACTGTGGAATCTTACCAGTAAGGACATGGTCATAAAGAAACACCAGGAGATTGTGAAAGGTCTGCTGATACCTGTTAAAGAAATCTACCAGGTCCACTGCATTGGGTCTATGTCAGATATGGGCCTACCTGCTGACAAATCATTATGTACGTTGCCCGACGTTCACATATCCAATGATCAAACCCTTGCAGAGCTTAATAAAGTTAATAGTTCATTGATATCCTACAGCGACATATTTATTAAAACTGAGACCGACTATGGCATATGAAGGGTTGGAGTCATACCATTGACTTTGGAGATGCTAGTTCCATCCAATCCTAACCTTATCATTAACCAAAGGTTGAGGAGTAACAGATGAGGACGGAGCTCAAACTGCTGCTGGATGCTGGGCTCCTGGTACCTTCACAAAGCCCCTGATCGTCATCTCTCCTCCTTATAAAAAATGGTGGTCATTGGGTTGTGATGGACTACCGCCTGCTAAACAACCTCACAAATAAGGATAGCCATCCCATCTTTCACATTGACGACGCTCTTGAACAGCTCTCTGGATCTAAATTCTTCTCATCCATGGATTTAGCCAGTGGCTATCATCAGATGAACCTCTATCCCCAAGATCAGGAGAAATGCGCTCTTATTTTCAGCGAAGGCCTATTCCAGCCCACCCAATTACCTCAGGGGTTGTGCAACGCTCCTTCAAATTTTCCAGTGAGCCATGGATCACATCTTGCAGGACCTCAAGTTAAGTGGCGTCATTGTTTATCTTGATGACATTGCGGTGTTTTCTAAGACCTTTTGTGACCATCTTGCTCACCTGAAAGAAAAACCAACGCTTATGTTAGTCCAACCTCAAATTAAAGCCATCCAAGTGCACTTTTTCCAGAAAAAGTTAGATTTTCCATGGACACGCCATCTCACAGGGCGGAATTCAACCCCTCTTAAGTCAAGATTGAGGCTATACAAAAAATGACTGCTCCCAAAACCCTGCGCGATATTCAGGTATTCTTGGGTATGATGGGGTATTACCATCAATATATCCTCAATTTCGCCCAGCTGAGTGAGCCTCTTGTACGGCTATTGGCTAAGAGCATCCCATTTCTTTGGAATGATGAACAAAAGGCTGCCTTCGAGATGCTAAAGCAGTTTTTACAAAAGCGCCCTATCCTGAGCCACCTGATTACAATAAACCTTTCCTTTTCTTTACTGATGCCTTTGACTACGCCATTGGAGCCATTCTGGCTCATTTGGATGACAATGATGCAGATAATCCCATCTCCTATTTTAACAAGACGTTATCTAAGGCTGAATGAAATCACAATGTCACCAAAAATGAGTGCCCTGCGGTCATGATGGTTGTAAAATACTACCGCCTTTATTATATGGATCCTCCTTCACTGTGGTCACTGACACGCCTCCCTGAAGTGGTTACAAAATATTAAGGATCCCACTGGGCGGTTGGCTCACTGGGTCTTAAAGCTCCAACACTACTATATGAAGATTAAGCACTGAGCTAGACCCGCTATATGAACGTTTATGGCTTGAAACAGATGCCTATCCTTCACCTGGATAATAGTGTAGCAGAGAGGCTGCATAAACTCCTTATGACCCTTAACACCTGGGAAAATGAGGACGAACCTGTCCAGAAAATGTTAGCCTGACACTCCAACAACACCAATGTGGAAAGCAGGAAGTTGTATAAGAAAATAGGTGTGAATTGGTTGCCTTGTCTCTGACTTTCCAGGAAAATTCCCTTGATCGTGGAGGTCCATTCTATGCTGGGGCACAGTGGAGTGCGTAAAGCTTATGAGTGGGTGAAGGATCAGTATTACTGGGAGGGAATCATGAAGTCTATCATTGAATTCTGGATGCCTGCCTAATCTGTAAGAAGCAATCCAGTTACAAACCCAAGTAGTAATAACAACTCACTACGCATCAACAACTGTTTCATACAATAAGCTTGGATGTAATAGATCCGCTACCTCAGAATACCAGCGGAAATTTCTATATCCTGGTAGGCTTTTATCACTTCATCAAATGGGTTGAAGCGATTGGTCTTCCTGCCCAAACCGACAAAGCTACTGCCACCTTCCTCCATCAACATAACTTCACCCAGCATGGTTGTCCCCAGGCCCTACTATGTGACAATGAGAAGAATTTCACCTCATGGGTGGTAAAGCTTTTGGCTACTTCCATAGGGATGCAGCAACTTTTCTCAGCCCCCTACAACCCTTCCACGAATGGTACTGTGGAAAGAACAATTGGAACCCTGGTTTTCATATTACAAAAGATGGCCAGCTCAGATCCACTACACTGGGATCAATTCTTACCTAGTGCCCTCAAGGCCTACTGTATCAGTTACCATCAAATCCTTAAAATGTTCCGCTTCCACATATTATATGGTCAGGAACCAAGAATATCAGCCTTGCTAGTAAAAAACGTCTTCTTATGTAGGGCAGATGATCCTAAAAAAGCCCTGAAAAGATTGTCACAAAACATCATCCAGCTGCAGTCTGGTGCCATGACTAACTTAGCAAAAATGGTAACCAAAAAGGGTTAGCTGAAAATTAGAATAGAAAGACCCTCCATCCTTTCAAGTGTTGGACCTGTTAATGTATTATCACAATTGTATCACTCCTAGAATTGTGAAGCTCAGGTCTATTTGAGAAGGCCCTTTTGTAGTTACTTATAAGTGAGGGAATGAGTATTCCATCAAATCCCTTGCTACAGGGGTGACTTTTAACCAAGTTCATGGCCAGTCCTTGCAGCCTTATTCTCCCCCTAACACGCTTGAAGGGGTGATGTCAGACAATTACAAGTCTGATGCATCAATAAAAATGGTTCAAAGGTGAATAATATAAAAATTAGTCAAAAGTCCCTGGTCAATTTCCAGTGGAACCACTCAGATTGGGGTAACACTCACTAATAAAACTCATGTAAATAGCTCGAGCTAAGGTAGTTGAAATGCCCCAATTATGTGGCAAAATCTGGGGAGTGCATTGGTGGTTTCTCCCCAGCCCACTTCTAATTTAATTCACTAATCTACGCCATAAACACCTCCTTTTATAGCCTTGGAGGGGGTCCCACAAGGTGAAACTATTTTCCGCCAAGGTAATTGGCTCAAATTTATAAAACCGTTATTTCATGGCCATGTCATACCTACTCTTGACCCTCCATCAGCCATTCCATCAAAGTGAGCTGTAGTTTATGAGAGCTCCGATAGGTTGAACGCCCACATTCCCTAATCTGGACTTTACTAAGCAAATTTGAACTTTGAGCCTCGACACTTTGGATACTAAATATTGACCTATTAAGAGGGTTTTCTTTTTACCCCTCATGACCACTAACAAATATATAAAAACCAACCTTTTAGTATTTATTAGTGTTTGTTAATTTTAATATCAGTTGTGCAAAAATCCTCTGAGTTATATTGTTGGAATTAACGTAAGAAAGGAACCAGCAAGCATCTCCAACGCCTAAAATTCCAACAGTAGCAGCTACCATCCCCCTGGTAATCCAGAGCACCCCCCCTCCCAATTACTTGTACCTGGCTGCCCACTGATACCACTATTGTGGTTCAGTTTGTGGGCCTCCCTACGCAGCTACCACCCAGAATTTTACATTATGAGATTATTGCTGTATTATCGGAATATTTTTCAATCCCATAATACAATTTGTGGTTCCCAATGGAGCCACCCGCCTTGCAGGCCCTGCGCCTTCGCAAACTATTCATCTAATATCAACAGAAGTAACTTTCTCAAACCCCCTCATACCATTTTTTCCTCTTCCCTAGACCATCCTTTCTGGGCTCAAGTGGATGAGGGCGTACCATCTGCCCTACCTGTTTCAAACTACCCATTCAAAAAGCGCTGCCCCTCCAGCTCCTGAGCTGCAGCCCCCACACCTGACTTTTTGCATGATGATCTCATAGATGATCCAATTACATTTTTGAATTGGGCACATCCTCCCCCTCCCCCAAAATGTTAGCCATACCAACCACTGAATCAAACAACCAAAAATTCCCTCAATGAACCCTTTCTCATGAACCCACCAATCAGGAGTCAAAATGGACTACATCAAGTTCTAAACTATTCTCATAGCCACCCGCCACATACTACCCATATGCAAATAACCCATCGTTTTTCAACAAAAATTCATGAGATTACTTGGTTGAAGTTGATTAATCAGGTGAGCTTATCCCTGAATCCAAATGGACCTGGGACTCCTCCATTTGAAATGTACCTCAATACTGAATATGCGGCCCAATTTTCAAAGCTCCATTGTGATTCTCACTGATGCCACCCCATTCAAAAGTGACCATTAACTAGCTGAAGATGAAGTTGCCTCCTCTGAATGTCACCCAACCCATAAAGCCGTTGCAAAATCAGTTGTAGTACTGGCTTCAGGCTTGCCGCCTTCTACCCTTCATAGTATCATGCTCCTAAAACATAAAAGAAACATCTCCACTACTATCAGGTGGTGAATACAGCGGTAAAAAAAGTTGCAGCAGTTGCAAAGTTCGGCCCAAAGACTTTCATTACCCGCAATAACCTCACAACCATTGCCACCCTACCTAAAGTACACCTTGAGGATGAGAAAGCCCTTACAACCTACATTATAACCCTCCTCATCGCACACATTGAGTTGCAAGAACCTCTTTGTTATCTTGACCCCCCCAAATTCATGATGCGCCCATGCCAGTGATCCCAGCTTTGTGCCATTACATGTCCCCACCAGATGAGGAAGAAGAGCTTCCCAATTCCCCTTCACCCTCCGCCATGGTTGTATAACAGTTTATACTTCTGACTTGTTTGGTGTGTTTTGCTTTGATTTTGTGTCAGTTTGAGTGGATCCGCCTGTCTCATTTCAACTTCATTTTATTTTATTTTACTTAAGTTTTATCTCTTTTGAGCATTTGTAATGTCTGTCTCCTGGTCAGAATACCTTGAATAAACATATTCATACATCTAGATCTTCCCAATAACTGCCTCAATGGAGCTACTATTATTCTACAGCTTTATGCGTCACTTTTCATAACCATAATAGAGTTGAAGTATGAGCTGGTCACATATGTTAAAAGTATTCAAGGTGGGTTGACTTGGGAATATACCACACTGAGAATGTTTCTAGCCAGTACAGGTTTTAATCTTGAAACCTGCACTGAGGGGTGGAAGCAGTTTTACCTGCTTGGCTAACCACCCTTTAGCTGGCCACATATGTTGTCACCTTGAGATTTAATAATCATTGTGAGCTATGGGGCAATCTAAGAAGCTTGTTTCTTGCTTTCACACTATCATTTTTATAGATTTTGTGATTTTTGTTTTATGCTTATAAAATCATGCAAAAATGCTGACTAAGTGATGTAAGTATGCCTTTAACTGATCTGAACAACACCTAAAAACAAGCACCTTTATCTCAGTAAATGATAAAACTTTTTCTATATGACTTGTGATGTGATAGATTTTAATAGTGTATTGATGTATATACTAATCATTCTAAACCATACCATCTAGAAGTATGCGCATTTAGCCTGGTAAATATCAAAAATTCTTCTAGATGCGTTGTTATTTGATTTTTGTTAAAAATGTATTTATTTTATACATTATAAGCGATAAGTGAGAAGTTGAAAAAGCTAAACTTTAGTTATAATTTTTTTATTAGCTCTTTATTTAGATATATCTGCTAAAAATACATAAATTTTCTTATATGACCTATCTTACCTTACATTTTCAAGTCCTGGTGAGCAACCTCTATTCCTGGACAGAAAGGAATTCCCACACAAACCAAGAAAGGGTAAAGAAGGCTGCTACCCCCTCACCACATGGTGATCTAGACCATGTAGTGGATGAGCATGGGATCATAGCCTACCCCCTGTAGGATTTCCCCTCCAGATCCATCTACTACCAAGATGTTGGTGGAAAGGATTAAGGTGCTGTGCAAGGAGGTGGTGGAGACCAGAGGTCACCACCAGCAGTAAGGTCACCTCCCTCTCAATGACATATTTCATATAAAGCTAGGATTGAGCTCTTCTATGGGATGGAAGCTGGATTCAAATGCAAACAAAATTAGATTGGTGAAAATTTGGGCTCAATATCCATCTATAGTCTTTTGACTTAGCCAATTGTGCAGCAAGCCCATCCTCAACAGGTTCAAGAATCTTGAATTTATTTGTTTTGTATTGGGATCATCCTTATCATCCCTAGCCATATGTGCGCCCGCCAGTCCCAGAAAATGGTTCACTCGCCTCCCAGGATATGACTAGACCATAAAATTACTAGTAAAAAAGTTGATACCATTAATCTGAACAGAAGGCAGGGTGATCTGCCTGCACTTATTGGATCCATTTTTTATAAATATTCTGGTAGTATGTTTGATCCTTGAATCTCTATGCACTTGGAATTGATAACCTTTTAGTGAACATCCCCTTTATTCCAATCACGTTTATAAGGCAGCAGTTCCCAACATGCTCTTCTGTTGCTCCATCCTTTTAAATTTTCAGTTTTTATAAAATATCCTTAAAAATTTTGGAAACTTAATTTTAAATAGTTTGCAGGTACTATTTTAGTTATGTTCTCCAACTTTTGGAATAACTAACCAATATTGGCACTCTCCTTCCTCACTCTTTATAAATCATTGTGGGTGGCTGTACCAACATAATTAAGACAGTTGCTTTGTTTAGTAACTTATCCATAATGTAAGCACAATCTATTATTATCAGCAGGTTCCAAAACCTAGAACGCTATGATAACTTTTCAGGTTAACTATTTTTTACATACCAAAATCTTGTTAGTGATAAGAGATATCTCAACTTTTTATTAATGATATAGGAACAATATCACAAATTACCCTCTCATGGGTGGTTCCCTAGATTGTTGAACTGTTTTCTGTCCACTTCCCTTACCTTCTAGGGTATATCTTTTATAATCATGATTAAATATCAATCATTATAAATGCTATATTTCTATTCATGAGATCATACTGGTATATAATAAAGTTTTAGAAACTCCAACCATCAGGATTATGATATGGTAATCTATAAATATGATGTAACTTTAAATCTGAGTTGACTAATTAAGGTTTAATATACTTATGTGTCAGTTTTCTATTACCCTCACATCACCTATTGTGACAATTCAGACTATATCTGATCATTAAACTTCTCTATATTTTGGAACAACGCGAAGACAAAACAACACACAAGACTGTCATTCGAATATACAAGTTAATACAATCCTTTTATGGCTTCAGGAAAACTATTTAGATTTGAGGCAAACTTCCTTATCCTTATTTATGATACACATGCATCTGACAATGCCAAAGATTCCAGGAAGAATCCCCAATAGAGTAAATGGAAGGCTCAGCTTTGAGATTTTCGATTGCACCTCAGAACTAGGCAGGTAAGTCTCAAAAGTTACTTTATGAATTCTCAGAAAAACTGCAAAAGATAACGAATATAAGATTATAAATTGCCTGTTTTTTATTATTGAAAGGATTAAAAATTTTATAGGTTTTGAAGTAGTTTAAGGGCTTATCTGATCTTTTCAATTGTTGAGTGTCAAATCTTCTATCACCCAGTAGAGATAAACCTGATCTTTCTTATTAACCTTGATACTATTAGATTCATTGAATTCCTCTTCTGATATTACTGGTGGAATATTTGGGGTAAACGTTTCAGGAATAAAAGAGTTCAGCGAAATCCTGAAACTTCCCTCTAATATTCAATCATGGAGGAGGGTAAATTCTCAAAAATCTAGGATGGATACAGTTTACAACTATACCTGTATCAACATGGATAGTCAAATATTCTAATCCCTTTTAGAATATAACTCAATAAGGACCAGACCAGTTAGATCCTAATTTCTCAATTCGCCCACTAGGTTGGGAGTGATAATACATAACATAATCTACAATTTGATTAACAGGTAAGGTAGGTCTATGTTGGTTACATCTTTTAATCTCCTTTTTTGGTGTTACTCCAATGGATTTCATGGCTTGAGCTTGAAGGAAAATAATCTCATCTGCCAGATTTCTCATAACTAAAACAGAGCTTTCTAATATACTTTCTTCAAGTATTGCTTAAACACTTGAAGTAACGGAGGAATCTCGCCCATAAATACATTTGAAGGGCGACATCTTGATAATTTGATGATAACTTACTTGATATGCAAACAAAGCACTAGGTAAATAGAAGTTCCATTGAGATGGGTCCGTTGAGGCCATTTTTCTTAAGATAGAGACTAAAGTTCCATTGACTTGTTCAATGGACCCATTCATTGATGGATTGTAAGGAATGACAAACCGTTGGGCAGTATTGAATAATTTGGATAGTTCCTGTAGGAGTTGAGAGGTAAAATTAGTCCCATTGTCTGACATAAGGACCTTGGGACACCCATGCTGAGTGATGATGTGCTGGTAAAGGAATAACGCAGTTGTCTTAGTAGATGGGGTGACATTGGATATAGCCTCAACCCATTTAGTTAAACGGTCAAAAGTCATGATAATGTATTGGTGTCCATGCAACCCCCAATCAAAAGATCCTACAACATCAATACTTATCACTTCAAACGCCTTAGTTGGTGAAATTACTTGATGCTGATAAGTGGGGTTGGTTTAGCCATGACTTTTACAGATGAGACATGAGTTAAGGGTCTCTTGAATGTTTTTAGTCATATTATCTAATAGTATCGGGTTTTTATCCACTCTTAAGTTTTATTTAAACCACTATGACCTGCTTGCCCAAGTCCTTCCATAATAGCATGGTACCTTGAATTTGGATCTAGAAAAGGTATCACTTGTATTTGACCTTCTTATATTAAGCTCCCTCTCAAATAATGGTATCTTTAGTAATAGTTTTTAGGAAGTCTCAATCTTCTTCAGAATCTTGATCCCACACCTCAGGCCATACAATGAGATTATATAGTCGTTCCTCTTTTCCCAAATACAAGGTCAGTATAGGCAACTGGAAGAAGCCATAAGCATTTTGATGTTGTGTATCTGTGTGATGAACAATCAAAAAATAATAATTTTACAGTCTTAGGGCCCGACAGGCTAGTCTCCCATCAGGATCCTTCATATTTTGTAACCATCTTAAAGAAGAATGGTTGGTGTTAACAGTAAAATGGTTACCATATAGAAAGGGACAGATGTGCTTATTTTCTTCAATTACAGATAAACACTTTCACTCAGTTATACTGTAATTAAGCTCAGCTTTGGATAAGGTTTTGCTTTAAAATGCAATGAGATGATCAACTTCTCTTAGTCACACTGGGATAAAATATTCCCATTAGCGACATTACTTTCAGTATTATTCAGGAAAAAAGGCTTATCAAATTGAGGATGAATTAAAACAGGTGTCTTAGTTAAAGCAGTTTGCAGAGAATTAAAAGACTATTACTGAGCTGAGCTCCGCTCAAAGGGCACATATTTTTATAATTAATATAAGTGTTCCGCCATATTAGCAAACTTAGGTAAAAATTGACAATAATACCTAACCATACCAGGGAAGACTTGTATGTCCCTCAAAGAGGTTGGAGGTGTCATTCGTTGAATAGTTTGAAATTTTATCCAAAAGTGGTTGAATACCTCTAGCTGATACCTGGTGACCTAAGAACTCCATTTCATTCCAAAAAAGGAACATTTGGAGGGTTTGAGCTTCAGGGAATAATTTCAAATGTGGCTAAAAACTTCTTTAAATGATCCAAATGCTCAGTAAATGTTTTCAAAACATGGTAATATCATCCAAATAGACCAAAACACAGGTCAGCTTTAAATCCCGTAACATAACATCCATGGCCCTTTGAAAGGTTGCTGGGGGCGTTGCTCAACACTTGCAGCATATGGGTTGGTTAAAATAAGCCCTCACTAGATATTAGGCACATTTAACTCGGTCTTCTGGGGCTAATTCAATTTGCCATTATCCACTGGATAAGTCCATTGCCAAAAAATAGGTTGAGCCAGCTAACAACTGGAGGGAATCATTGATCTTTGGCAAAGGGTAACTATCTTGATGAGTAATGGTGTTTAACCTACAATAATCCATAATTACCTGATGTGAGCCATCCTTTTTCTAAACCAGTAGCAACGGGGAGGCCCAAGGGCTGTTGGAGAATTTTAGTAATCCAACCTCCAATAGTTGATGTAACTCTTTGGTGACCTGTGCTTCCCCCACTTATGACTTAAGATAGGTTTGGCATTAATAGGAGGGTGATCTCCGATGTTAATGTTATGTGTTACTCCCTTCATTTTACAAAAATCATAATTATGCTTGGCAAATATGTCAGAGTATTCTTCCAATAATTGAAGTACTTGTTTCTCCTGTTCTTTAGTAAGGTGTTTCCCTATTGCAGGTCCCAAAGTAAGAATTTTCTGAATGGCTTCCAACCCAAAGTCTTGTAAACTTCCAAAAGTTTTAACATCATAAATTTGAGATAGGGGTTAAAATATGACATAGGCAACTAGATTTTTTTGATTTACCATTTTTAAACCATTAATAAGGTTTGCTAATAAAACAGGTAACGTTCCAGAATATGCATAATCCAATACCCAGGACAAGGCAAAATCTCTTTAGCAGAAGGGTTTGAAATGAAATTTTTCTTTCCAATTTTTAACACTTTTAGTAATATGATTCAATTCAAACAGCATAATTTGATAATCAACACCAGGCGATATTAGTATGAATAATAAGGTAAAGAGCTGGGAGAATGCATTAAAGGGCAGCGGACCTGGACCTGCACCGCCCAAAGGTACCAAGAGCACAGGTACAAATGAAAATCTCAGCAAAAATAAAAGACCCAAGGTGGCGCATCCCGCGGGTTTCATCAATTTATAGTAAAATACTGTAGTTATTTGGAAGTATCCCAATTGCAACCACTGTTGTCAGTGGAACATGAGATATGAGTTTTCCTGGGCATAGAAACACTGACAATGTGGGAAAAGTTCAGCGAAGCCCAACAAAAATTTTTCACATGCAGTGTACTTAACAACCCATACTATCCGCAGAGGTTGGGTAGATCTTGGGTTTGAAACCGCAGAAGAAGTGAATGAAGCAGCAAAGGTCAGAGTGGTACTCAACCTTCCTGACAGACAGCAATTAGTTCCAACCAAACGCACCCGTTGGACTGAATCCAAATATATTTTCATAAATTTTGACTATCTTCCAACCACACTGGCGCGCACAGTAGTTGAAAGTCATCTCTGAGAAGGCTTGGAAGCCTATGGAGAAATTAAACAATTCAAAATGCAACGCTTTCAGCTGATGACAACCCTTAGCATGGGGAAAGCAATAGCAATAATTTCGCCAAACCAGGATGTAGTAGAGGATATTACAAAAATCCCCCACATTGCATCCTTCACAATTGATGGGAAAAAATCCCAGCTGTTCCGTGCAACAGTGGAAAGTGCACCCCCCATTTGCAACCACTGCCAGGACCTTGGGCACAAGATTCATGCTTGCCCAATAAAAGAAGGCCTGAGAGAAATAGAATTCTGTGAGGAGGAAATGGGCGAAGGCAACTCAGAATATGCCAAAATCACAGACACTACACAAGCCTTCAACCGAGGAAAACATGGGCAATATAAAATTATTGACCATATTTCCCCAAAATAACTAAAAAGGCCAAACAAGCTCACAAGCTGGCCGCAGCCAAGGTAAAGACCTCAGCGGAATCAACCATATTGCTGGAGCAGATCCAGGAAGACATGGAGGAACTCAAGTCCATGAACCAATCAGATCCTGAGGAAAACCATACACCCAATCTGACCAGTTCAAATTTGGCGGAACCCAATTTGGAAATGAATGCAGTAAAATTGGGGTTCAGTGCACACCCAGAAATTGTGGAATTTAACCCAATTGGGAAGGAAAATCAACAATGGAATGCACAAGAAAACAATGTGGCCAATAACAATCCACAAGTGCACTGCAATAACATTTTTAAACCAAGCAAAGCTAAGAGAGGAACAAAAACTGCGGTGATGAAAGGGGAATAATACACCCCAGCTCCTACTCATGGCTATGCTCTCCGCAGCAGAGGTTCATTGGAGAGCAATGTGAGCGAGGGAGTAGGGCTGGGAGGCCCTGCTAACCACTCCTGAGGCGCATCGGGCGTCTCAGTAGAGATAGGGATGCTGAACATAGAAGGACTTAAGGCCTTAACTTCCTGGGCCAAGAAGTTGAGTCTACTATGAAACCCACCTGTGGATATCCTGGAGGTGCAGGAAACCCACTGTCCACAGGGAGAGGAGGAGGCATGGGAAAAAATGCTCCTCCCAACAATATTGTTTTGGTCGCTTCACTGTGGGGTGATAGTACGCGCAAACCAAAACTTTAAATTTATTAACAAAAAATTGTTCATGAACGGCTGCATACTCGCCATAACTTTTTCATGGCACACTGAAGTGCACATAATAGCCATTGTGTACGCTCTGAATGGTGCACATGATTGAATAGAATTTCTCACAGCTTTAACACAACTAAATCTACCAGCAAATACTTTCATCATGGGAGACATGAACTTCTGGATTAACCCAGAGACAGACCGACGGCCATACACAACGGAGATACCACAAGGGCAAGTGGAACTCCGTGTACTAAAGGCACCCTGGGACTATATGATCCGTTGCCAAAAAGGCAACCCCTGCTACAAAACATGACACGCCCACATGTACACAATGGTACACTTGTCTATATGTTAAGAATAGACAAAATACTTAGCACAAATAATTTTCTGTCACCAAATCCAAAAATTTCAAACTGGAAAAATTGAATTCTCTGACCATCAGCTTGTTTCAGTGTCTTACAAAGTGGCGGAACCCAGTACCCAAGCACCCAGATGGTGCAGAATATGCCCAGAAAGTTTAGCTGACTCGGAATTTCAATCCTGGATGGAGGAAATATCTTCAACCAGGGATTTTCACACTCCTTTTTGCTCAGACCCACTAATCACCTGGGAAAACTTCAAAAAATTAACAACCCAACAAATTAAACATACATTGTCTAGAAGACACAGGGCAGTTTCAGCCATTATCAAACACACATTGGCTGAAATTGACCATCTAGAAAACAACACACCAAGAACAGGATACAGCCATGGATGGGGTCCAAATGGGCGGAGGTTTCTGCTCAGCTTAACACCCTGATCCGCGAACACCAACACTGAGTCAGAGTCCAATATAAAGGCAAAAACATAAGAGATGGAGAAACTTGTTCGAGCTACTTTTTCTGCCAATTCCACGCGAGGAAAAATATGATAGCTTGCACACAGGTCCATCAACTGGACAAATCCATAGCAGAAACACCTAAAAGAAGTCGCAACTGAAGTGCACAGTTTTTATATGAAGTTGTATAAATCTGAGCTGGTTGAACCAGAAAAAATCAAAAAATTCCTTAGAAGTGCACATATTGACACCACAGCCCAAAATCAAAATTTAATCAACCTAATATTGCGCGAGGAATTATGGGAAGTAGTACGCGGTGCACCAAGAGGGAAATGCCCTGGACCTGATGGAATTCCCTATGAATTTTACATATAATATTTTAACTAACATCTCTAACATTCTTCTAGCTTCAACGAACAAGTGTATTATAGAAACATGCCTCCTACCTGGAGGAAAAGAAGCCTACATGGTCACTTTATTCAAGAAAGGAGACATATTAGACCTATCCAACTGGCGCCCAATTTCCCTAACCAACACAGATACAAAAATTTTCACAAAAATTATGGCTAAACAACTAGGAGAAATTGCAACTGATGAGATATCCCCTCACAATATGGATTTGTTCCAAGAAGATCCATATGGGATAACATCCACACAGTTGCAAATGTCTGCCAGTCCAAAACCTCTGGAGCCCTTGTCTTTTTAGACCAACAAAAGGCATATGATAGGGTGAACTGGACCTATCCTAGGGCCTGCTTTCAAAAATTCAAGCTTCCAAATAGATTTATAAACTGGGTAATGTTGTTTACAGAGTCTGCAACCATGGCTGTGCGGGGAGCAGGCTTCTTAAACAAGCCAGTTATCCCACAGAGAGGACTAAAACAAGGAGACCCATTATTCCCTCTACTCTACAACTTTAGACTAGACCCCTTAATCCGAAATACAAACACACAGCTCAAAGGAATTAACGTCAAAGGCCAACCACCAGTCAAATGATGGCCTTTGCTGATGATTGTGTGGTGGGCATATCCAACAATCAGGACGCTTGCAGAATTGAGAAAATAATACAAGACTATTTAACTATAAGTAACGCATCACTTAACACTGAAAAACGGAAATTATATTCCTGGGAAAATATCAGACCCATTGGGCGTCATCTACCCAGGGCCAACAAGATAAAACAACATCAAGACTCATGACCAGGCATAGGAGGCGTAAACTAGCAATGACCTCACTAAAACTTCCATTCATCACCAAGCCAACAGCTGGCCCTGTTTGTCACTTGGGAGTATGGTTGGAATCAGGGGGTTACACTAACTCCATGATGGAAAATCAATTATTGGACAAAATAACAAAACGCATTGCCTCCTTACATGGACATCAAACAGGTCTAACAGGAAGGGTCACGATAGCCAACTCTATGATTTTATCAATCATATGGTTCACGGCCCATGCAATCGCTTTCTCACCATCCTTTTTCAACACAGTCCGTGCCCTATTACAAGGATGGTTATGGTCCAACCATATCCCCCCTGTACGCCTCGAAACCCTATTTGGATCTAGAAGGAATGGAGGCATGGGGCTTACTAATTACGTAGAGCAAGCAACCCATATACTGGGATCTTGGATAGCTCATGTGGCTAGCCCAGATCTTCCAGATATACACTGGGCCAGAACAGCAAGATAAAACTTTACACGTGCATTACAATTAAGAAACCCAGAGCACCAGAATACATTAATCAAGTATCTGGCATCCCATCTTACAGCTGCAGGACCACATGGCATTCCTGCACAATTCAAATGAATACTCCTAGCCATGAGAAGAGCGACATGGCGGATTCACATAAATGAGCAAACCAGTCACTGAGGACGCCCAAGACTAACTCACAGAAAGGAGATCAATGATCAAATAGTCACAGACAACATAATAATTAAAAGCCCAAATACCATAGCCAGGATAGATTACCTGGACCATATGGACATACCATACAACCTGGAGACCCAAAGAAGAGTTTGGATATACACACATCACCCTCTACTCCAACCCAGGATAAGAGCACATGTATGGAGGTGCATGAGGAGAGTATACCAAACAGCTGAACGGTCAAACGCCAATCACACCTCATGTGCAATATGTGGTAAGTATGGAAGCCTAGACCACCGCTTAGAACAATGACCAACATTAGCGGCAATATGGAAAGAGGCCATGCGTCTTTTCCGCCAAGAAAACGAACATTCATTCAGCCTAGCAAGAAACATGTTCGCTATAAACATGGATTCTCCTATCCACCCATCTCTCAGGGCGCTAATAGTAGCAATAGCACTATGGACGATACACACAATGGTACTGGAATCGTTCACAGGAGCAGTGCCAACAATTCAAGAAGCCATTCATCGCTTTCACAGCCATATATTGAAACACTTCCAAGCATGGCTGTTTGGACATATGACCCCCCATAACAGAAGGACAATCAACACATGGTTCCCCATATGGTTCCTAAAAGTTGATCCTTTCCTTCACACATGCTGCATCCAAGAATAAGCCATCATAACTCCCCTTCCCTACCGTTCTAAACTTGGTGATCCTGGAGACAACAAGAGGGGCCTTAAACCCTCTGGGGTGTCTCTATTTATTAAGTTTCATTAGTTTTCTCACTATACTGGAAGTGCTTGTCCCCTGGTTGACCTTCCCCAAATAAATAAAAGAAGGGTTTGAAATGCCCTGGACTTGTAAAAGACGGCCCTTGTGAATAGAAAAATGTAAAAAGGTATTGACAATAACCTGAGATTTTGGCTGAATAATCACAACCTCAAGTGAATAATTAAACATCCCTTATTCTATTTCAGCTGTCATAGGGGGTAATTTTACGTGAAGGCCTTAAACATGGTATTGAATGGAATAAGACCTCTTTGATCCTTCTAGCAAACATTACTGACGTTTAGTATGATCATGTTTGGATAAAAGCAATGGAAATCTACACCCCAAAAGGGTTAGAGAGGAGTTGGGGTGATTAATAATTCCATCAAATTCCTAAAAATTGAATCCTCAAGAGAAGGTCATAACTCAAGTTATCAAGAACGATTGCAGGTACTGTAAAATTTAACTTCCAAAAATTCAATGGGAGTGCCAAAAAAGCTTCAATTGATCAAGTACTCTGAGGTCCTGAAGTGCCATATCCTTTGTAATATAAAATATTGGACGTTAGTTTAATCCACTTGATAAATTTTGATGAGACCAAATATACCGGAGATCCAGTGTCAATAATAGCTTTGGAATTAATTTGATTCACTAAAAAGTCAATATAGGTGATTGTACTTCCAAACTGAGAGGGTAAAGCCAACAAGTAGGGCAAGGAATAGGAAGAATGTTCATCTTTATTATATTCTACAGGCTTTTGATGATCCTGCTGCATACTCATATCATTAATAAGATGGAAAATATATTGGTTTTGTCTTTTTTCTTCTTTTCATCAGATTCCTTTTTATAGCAACGGTCTTCAGTATGGAAATATTGGTGAAAATAATTACACTGAGTAGTTCTTGCATTCTCAGGCACAGCGTAAACTTTAGGACGACTGGGTCTTGGAGAGTTTTAGACTTGGAGTTTTTCAGAAAATTGAGGAGTCATTTCCAACAAGGCCTCCTTTATGTTTAAAATACTTTTGAAGCTCATTTTTATGGCGATAAGGTAGAATTGCATCTGAGTCCTAGAAGTAAAAGAATCATAACAGCAGTTATAGCGTCATCCAAATTTAACCAGCCACATGCTACTAAAGTCTGAGCTTCTCAATTAAATTGATGAGCAAAGTATTTGATAGATTCATTTTAGTGGGGCTATATGCCCATAAAAGCCTGTTTCTGAGAGGATAAGGTTTTCTCACTCCCAAATTCTTTGATCAATGCTTCCTTAACCTGGGACCAAGTAGAACAAGTCATCAAGTGGGGTACCATGATATCTTGGGCCAATTAAGTAAGACAATTAGGTAAGTAATTCATCTTTTGATGATCTGTGGCCTCACTCAGAGCCTTCTCATATAAATAGAGGAAGGAGATAATACTGCCTTCCCCAGGAGAGTACTTATCTTTAAAATATTGGTTTAAAACTGATCAGAGCATTAGAAGTTATAACATGCACTTCAGGTTGTTCTGATTGAGTGGAGATATAAGAGTTAGAGTCCAAAGCTTGGGAAGAATATTGAGGATAGGGACCAACTGCCTCGGTACAAATTCCATTAATCTGACAATTTAAATCAGCATGCCCCACTTTTTGTCCAATATGAGAGATAAATTGTAAATTTGCTCCTGCTGTGCATTGTACTTAAGTTCCAAAGCTTTGATCTTCGCTTGAAGCATCTCCCCTTCATATTTGCAAGATTGTATCAGGATGTCAGTATTCTTTTCCCATTTACCCAGATTATTCAATTTATTAGATAAGGACTGAAGCGACAACTGGGGGTCAATAGATACCCCATCATGAGTTAAATACACTCTTTAGCAACTTTATGAAATTGCTCATGTGAGTGGTCAATCATGCTCAAGAGAGAGTCAACTTGATGAAGGGTTCCTGAATGCCCATCAACACCAGGTGGTTCACAAGGTCTTTCAGCACCTAACAGTCCACAGGGCCCTTCAACACCTGAGGGTCCATGAGGTCCATCAGAGCCAGGAGGTCCAAGAGGTCCTTCAACCCCAGGAAGACCTTGTTCCCCATGAGGACCCATAGTTCCTGAGGTTTTTTCTATTTTCTTAACTTGAAATTGAATTCCTGAGTACAATTGCTCCAATTGGAGGAGGCGATTTTCAATTTCCTCTTCCATCGATTAACTACACTCAGAGAGTAAGGAAATAACATTTCTCCATTCCCCCTGAATTTCCTGGACTTGCTTCATTAACTGTGAATCAACAAAATTGAATATTTTGTGATCAAGCTGAACAAGTTGTTGATGTACTTCATCAAAAAGAGTCTGTATACTAATAATGGCATCACAATTATCTTTACTGAACTCATAGACAAACTTGAAAAACTCAGAAAAATAATTTTTAAGGCCTGGAGTCCTTCTAATAAATTAAGCATACCTTGATGATGCATTCCTACTACTGGTTAAAGTGATATAATTTAGGGTGTACAAGTTGGTGTAAATATTGCTCAGTACCAATCCCTGGCATTTGAGAAGTTTATATAAATCCCTCAACATAGAGAGTACTGCATTAGTTCAAGATCAAGTAGAACGGATTCCAAGAATTAGAACCCACTCAAGCATCTGATTGATGATGTCTCTTAAAACCTCAGGCTGTATTTAAAAGTTCAAAATAAAGTTTAAATTAGGACCATACAATTCTAAGTTTGCCCAGAATTCCAATGTAGATGGTATCCTGGGAGTTTCAGTTCTAGTGGAATGGACCCATCATAAAAAATCACTGCCTTGCTCATGGTCTTAAGCCTCTTCAGGTGAAAAAGAAGAATCCATTTTGGTGATAGAAGTTTTCACATGAGAATAACTCAGAGAGCACCTGTAGTAAGCATCACTTTTCAAGTTTTTAATTGCATCTCAGAACTAGACAGGTAAGTCTCAAAGTTACTTTATGCATTCTCAGAAAAGCTGCAAAAGATAACTAGTATAAGATTATAACTTGACCTACTTTTTATCATTGAAAGGATTGAATATTTATAGTCTTTGAAGTAGTTCAGGGTTTATCCGATCTTTTCAATTGCTGAGTGATCATATATTCTATCACCTGATCAGGATAAGCATGATCATCTTATTACCCTTGGTATGATTAGATCTATTGAATTCTTCTTCCAATATTACTGGTGGAATATTTGGGGTAAACGTTTCAAGAACAAAAGAGTTTAGAAAATCCTAACACTCAGCCTATAAATAGGTCTACAGTTTAATGAGAATATCAGATGGTTGGGTAAATTCCACTGAAGATATAGAGCCCTATTTGGGTTTGTAAGGATTGTCCTATAAATAGGGCCTCCAAATTAATGCAAATTTAGGATCCATTGGAACCTACATCACATATATGAATAGATTAGTGTAATTTATTTGAGATAAGCCGACCAGGGGACGGACAGTACCTAAACTAAAAACTTACATAATTAACTGATTTGAACAAAACGCATAAAATGAGCAGATTGAATGAAACACACCAAATGAAAACAACCAACCAGGTGGGCAGCGGAAAACCGCTTACCCAACCATGGCAGAAGGGGAGGGGGATTGAGGGCTCATCTTTGGCATCAGCTTCCTCATCCAAGAGTAGGGCACATGTCAAGGCGGAGAGAAAGGGCGTCAGAGAATCGGCGGCATGTGGTTCAATATCACCAATGATTGATATTTCATGAAAATTGCTAGCTAAGAAAATGGCGCTGATATATTTGGTTGAAGCTTTTTTAGCTTTAATGTGGGCTTCTGGGAGTTTAATGAACGTGGCAATATTGGTTTGGGTAATCTTAGATTTAGGATTCTGTGCTACAGTTACCACGTTCTGAATAGCGTCATTGACATTTTTGTGCAATTGATTCACTGTAATTTTACTTTTTGGGGTGAGGGTGATGGGATAACAGGATGGGGAATACCTCTTGTGAGCATTGCCACTGATTTGACGACAGCTTTGCGGAGGGGATGATAATCTGGTGTGGCAGCTGCTTTGACTGCAAGCTGGTGGTCACTGCAAAACGATTCAGCATTTAGTTGTGGGGCATATAGATGAGGGGGTATTTGGCATCCCATTCTTCATTAATGAACTTCTCAATTTGCAGAGATGGTTCTTCGATGAGATTACCCAATTTTTCAATTTCAGCCTATAACACCCATGAGTTCTGGTTGAAATAAACTGAAGAATTTTCATATGGTTGAGGTTTGGTTGATTCATTGGAGGAAACATGGGATAAAGCTGGGGTCCAAGCCGGTGTTTGATTAGAGGAATCATGTGTGGCATTGGGGTGAGGAGGAGGCTGATTGGTGGTGAAGGTGCAGCTGCATTAACAGGCTTTGGGGGAGGGGGAGGTAAGATCATACTTCATACCAGAACTGGTGCGTGGTGGGTGGTGGATTGGAGGTCAGTAGACAATAAATTAGAGCCATCAGAAGTAGCTAATGAGGGGCACTTGCATTTTGAGTGGTCCAACTTGAAACAGGATGGACAGATTGTCCGCCCACCCTTGATGAGGGCCCAGAACGGATGTTCAGGGGCAGAAGCAATGTTGGTGTGAGAGGAAACAAAATGGCGATTTTGCTGAATTCAGGGCTGATCATGGCATATACCTGAGGCCCAACGAGTCATGTGGCCCCAGTTGGGACCACAAATTGTAAGTTGGGGTTGGAGCCATAGGCTGCTAAACCGTCCATCAGCTCCTGGTGGAGCACCACAGGGGGAGTTGGGTGGGCAAACCAGCAAACTGGACCACCAAAGTGGTGCCGCTGGGAGCCAGGTCTGAGTTGTGGGGAGAGGGGTACCCTGGAATACCAGGGGCACAGTTGCCGCAGTGGTGGCATCAGCTTCAAAGGTGAAGCTGAGACTTAAATACCTCTTATAGGGGCAGAAATCATTAAACCAGTGAAAGTCATCACCATCTGAGCCATTTCGATAATGGCTTGTTCATGGTATGGGAAAAGTTTCCCATAATTGACCCTAAGGCTGAATGCATGTTGCTCTGTGGTGTAATGGACGAAAAAATTTCAGTTTTTGACCGCCATCTTGCCTTCAGATTGGCGGATGAATGCCAAATGATTGTCTGATATGAGGTACCCTCAAGGTAAGCATTTTGACTCATCATACTCACCAATTTAAACTCGGATTTAAGGAAATTTAAAAACGAAAAATATGTACACAGGTAAGTGAAGATTCGACCCTTAAATTAGCCTTGTTTTATTTATTTCTGAAATAAACATGCTAACAATTTAAATCCCAATTATATAGGGAACTGTGGACGACACATGAAAAAACCAGTTATTTGGTGGATCAGTTCATTGCCAAATACCACATTTTTTGCTAAGGACACAAAATTAGGATCGCTGCAGTTTACAGTTAAGACAAGGCAAAAGTGTCCCCAAGGCCACTAGAGATCCACACAAGGGCAGGAAATGAGAAAGAATTCTGAATTGAGTTCAGAATTGCACAGGCCTGACGTTTAAGGTCGCTCTTCTGGGGAGCCCCTCCACACTTTTCTTTGTGCCCCAAGGAGCATAAAGAATAGCTTGGGAGGGGCACAGCCCAGCACTAAGCCCACATGAACCTCAAAACCCCAAAATAGCATTTTGACTCAATATTTGGAAATCTGAATCTCGAGTTGAAATGTAATGATTGGTTCAAACTGTCCGTTACATCTTCCCCGCTAAGAAGGAGCTCCCCACAAGAGGGTGGCCCATAGCTTGAGGTAACCACCACAAGAGCTTCCGTGGTAAACATGGAGCCAGAACTGGACTGCAAAAGACAGTCCACCCAGCGAGGGGAAACATGCCCAATGCGGCACTGGATGGTTATCCCACACAGGGTGGGCTGACTGTGGGGTGAGGGCCCTGCTGGACCAGGTCCCTCAGTGCCAACCAGACCCTGGTGAAGAGAAGCCTCATCAGGATTTCAGGCCAATGATTGCTTCAGATCCAGAGTTGGCCATCAGTCACTGGCTCTCCCTGGTGCTGGTTACTTGACAACCGGGATCTGAAATGACCACTGAGGTCAGACTAAACTGGGGATCTGGTGGCGTGCTAAAAGCACACAGAGTTCAGAATAATGTAATGGATAAAAACGTCCCAGTTTTAAAGGCCATCTTGCCTTTGGATTGGCGGATGGATGCCAAAAGATTGTCTAATATGAGGTTCTCTTGAGGTAAGTGTTTTGACTCATTATACTCACCAATTTAGACTCGGATTTTTGAAATTCAAAATGAGAAAAGATGCCACAGGTAAGTGAGGATTTCAAACCCAAAATAAGCCTTGTTTTATTAATTTATGAAATAAACATGCTGATGAAATTAAATCCCAATAATGTAGGGCACTGCAAATGACACAGGAAAAAACCAGAGCATTTGGCAGATCAGTTTGCCGCCACATCTCAACTTTTTTTATTAAGGACACAAAATTAGGATTGCCACGGGATTCCAGGTAAGACAAGGCAAGAGCGGCCCCAGGGTCACTAGAGAGACCCACACGAGGGCAGGAATAGAGAAAGAATTCTGAACTGAGTTCAGAATCACAAAAGCCCAACCTTTTAATCCACACTTCTGGGGAGCCCCTCCGCTTTTTCTTTGTGCCCCAAGGTGCATAAAGAATAGCTCAGGAGGGGCACAGCCCAGCGCTGAGCCCACATGAACCTTAACCCCAAAATAGCATTTTGACTAGAGATTCAAATTTCCAAATCTCGAGCTGAAATGTAATGATCAGTTCAATCCAACTGTTACATCACCCCCGCTAAGAAGGAGCCTCCACAAGAGGGTGGCCCATAGCTGGAGGTAATCACCATGAGGGCTTCCGCGGTAAACCTGGAGCCAGAACTGGACTGCAAAAGCCAGTCCGCCCAACAAGGGAAAACATGCCCGACGCAGGGCTGAATAGTTATCCCACACAGGGTGGACTGACCGTGGGGTGAGGGGCCCTTATGGGCCAGGTCCCTCGGTGCCAGCTAGATCCCTGGTGAGGGGAAGCTCCACCAGGATTTTAGACCAATGATTGTTTCAGATCCAGGGTTGGCCATCAGTCACTGGCTCTCCCTGGTGCTGGTTACTTGACAACCAGAATATGAAATGACCACTGAGGTCATACCAAACTGGGGATCTGGTGGCGTGCTAGAAGCACACAGAGATTAGAATAATGTAACGGACAAAAACGTCCCAGTTTTCAACTGCCATCATGCCTTCATATTGACAGATGGACGCCAAAAGATTGTCTGATATGAGATTCCCTTGAGGTAAGAGTTTTGACTCATCATACTCACAAATTCAACCTCAGATTTAGGGAAATTCAAAATGAGAAAAGATGGCACAGGTAAGTGAAGATTAAAACCCAAAATTAGCCTTGTTTTATAAATTTTTGAAATAAACACGCTGACAAATTCAATCACAATAACATAGGGCACTGCAAACAACACATGAAAAAACCAGAGTATTTGGAGGATCAGTTCATTGCTGAATACAACCTTTTATTGTTAAAGATACAAAATTAGGATCGCTGCATATTCCAGGTAAGACAAGGCAAGAGTGGCCCCAAGGCCACTAGAGAGACCCATGCAAGGGCGGGAAGTGAGAAAGAATTCTAACTGAGTTCAAAATTTCATGAGCCCAACCTTTTAAAGTCGCTCTTCCTGGGAGCCCCTCCACACTTTTCTTTGCTCCCCAAGGAGCATAATGAATAGCTCAGGAGGGGCACAGCCCAGCGCCAAGCCCGCATGAACCTCAAAAATCCAAAATAGCGTTTTGACTTGAAATCCAGAAATCCAAATCTCAAGTCAAAATGTAATGATCAGTTCAACCTGACTGTTACATGGGGGAGCACCAGGGGGCAACAAGGTACCGCATGGGTATGAGTGAGGTGGGCATCAAGATCCTTGGGAGGAAATAATCGTCCCAGGGGTTCAGTATGACTGTTTGAGCCAGTCCAAGCGCGTTTTCCCACTGAACAGAAAACAGCAGGGGAGTTTCACCGCTGCCCCACACTGGAGCAGCTGGCAGAGAATCTGAGGACATTGGATTGAAACTACAGTGGGCAATCGAAATTTACTTTCTTTGTTTTCCATATAATTTGCTTAGAAAGTTACGCCTGAATAGATTAGTGTAAAAAAGAGAATAGAAAAATGCAAGAATCTATATAAAAATTTGTAGCATTGATCAAAAAGGGGTTCATCCTATAAATAGTCCTTCAAAAATGCTGCATAAGTTTATTTAATTTTTAAATTTTAAATATAATACTATTTGAGGTGAGCCAACATGGGGACAATACTGCACCAATTAAGGGATTAAAGAAGTGGGAAAGGAGGATAAAACCGGGAAAACCTCCATGTGCGGCGTATGATAGGCCAGGAACTCCAGTACCCCAAGCTATTTGCTATCTTGGTTTGGGGCATTGAGTGCGCAACTCCAACACAGTCATAATTGTCCCCTACCCAAAGTTCATCTACTGGGATTGAACTTGGGGAGGCAGTGTTAGTGGATCCATATTATACCACTGAGGTATCCTCCCCTGCATATGCTTATTTAAACTTAAACTTTTTATATTTCCAAACTTGCATAATTTCAATCAATCAGACTTGAACAAATCTATGCCTTTATTATCTATAGAATTTTATAAACAAAAACAATTTATCGTCGACCTTAACTATGACTTATAAAGCTTATATAAAAAATATAAATCCAAGTTCAACAACTTTAATTTATTAAGATATACCATAAATTGATTCCTCTTTTAAAATACCATGATACTGAATGCACCTGCCTTTCACATCATTGTTCAATCTCATTTGGAATTAAGGCGCACTAATAGGGTTTTGTATCGTTTTGATTATAGTGCAGGTTAATTACCCCAAGTTTTTGTGGTATGTGGACAATTATTTTAATTTCAGAAGTATCTCTTTATTGTGGAAGTTAATTTTTTAACCTACCCAAACTCTTTTATCACTATTGGAAAGGGCCCAACTATTACATAAGTCAGAATTCCCATACCTTCTGATCTCTTTAATGAGGCCAGTGAGATTCTGTATAGCTGATCTTACCACTTGATACCAACACTAACAAACCTGCTTATGATCCTATCTTATATAATGTTTTATCTCCAACGGTAATATGTTGTCAGGGGCTTAACCCAGGTAAAAACACCCTGAGACTGCTATAACCAAGACTGAAACCATAAAACCTCCTATTGAAGCAATTGCTTATGAAGGAATCCATGAAGCACAAGATAATGTCCAGTTTCAAAGTAGATTAACAAAAGCTTTTTGGAAAAGTATCTTTAATGATTAAGTTACCAGATATCTTAATATGATCTACTTAACAAACAGTTTTTATGAGTAAGGAGCTTACTTGACAAACAAGAGACACTTCCAAAATCCCTTGGTAAGTGCCTCTAAATTGTAGACCATTTTAGATTGTCCAGATAAGGCTCAAGATACCGCCTAGTAAGCCTTGTTGATGGCATTAAAGGAAAGGGTAACGTGGAAGAGTATAATAATTTGTCTCTATTTTTTAGTAATGGTGGGCTCATTCCAAAGAGGGCTAGCATCCACGCATCTTTATTTGCAATGTGCCAAACAAAGATTTTTCATAGATAAAAAACCCTAAAATGTTGTCTCAGTGTTGAGACTAAGAATCCATATTAGAGTGGGAAAAGGGTTGGGGGATTTTCATCTGGCACAGGCTTCTTCAGTGGTAGGCAAAGGCAGACAAAATGGTGGTTGAAGCATCAGCGGCATTGGGAAGAAGAAGATAGAGGTGAGAATTATCTTCATTGATGAGGCCATAGGTGTGCATCACCACAACATGCTGAGCAAGTTGGTGCTCATCAAAGATGATAAGTTTAGTCACACAAGTAAATGACTTGATGCACAGGCAAGTTTGAGGGTATTGGGATCAAAAAGTGATGATCCCGCTGCATCAATACATGTGTGGCCTGCGGAAAACATGAGATCTTCAATATCAAATGTAGCATCACTGGAAAATCATGGGGAAATTAAGGATAGTATACCCTCACAAATTGACTCCATTGCCGCATGAAGGTCCTGAAGAGGAGTAAGTTCTCAGGGGCAGAAACTGCTTTGTCATCCTTTTAATATATATATTATAAGCGGGACTGCCATTAAAAGGACAGAAATGGCAGTGGGGATTTTAATTAGTGGGATGTGCAAAAAATTAGGCCAGTCAAAGTAAAATTTGATTTCAAAGGCCCATACTTCATCATTGATTTATTCAAGAATCTCAAACAGACTCAATTTGGCCATTTCTAAGACAACAAAAGTAGTTGGTTGGGTGGCAAAGGCTGATTGGCTGTGCACAATAGACCACATATACTCTGTCAACGCTTAAGCATCAATCTGCTCAGGAATATTTTGAGATGTCAAACTCTGGTTGGGCAGAAAGGTGGGAGCAGCACTTGCAGCAGTTGAGGGTGGGGAGGGAGGATCAATCCCTGTTTGAAAAAAATTGGCGAGGCAGTAGCAGAGCTGATGCCAGGGGAGGAGTTTCAATAGCAGCTTCAGTGAAAACCTCTAAGCAATTTCGCTTTAAATGGTCAAGTTCAAAGCACAAGGGACAGATGGCACAGCCATTTTTGATGCATTCTCGGAAGGGATAATTAGGGGTAGATCTGATCATGGCGCAGAGGCATTGCGAGGTGGGTATTGCGTTGGAAGGAGAAGATTGTTGAAGATGCATGAGGCTCAGTGCGATGATTGCAGCATTTGGAACCATCAACCACAATACTGGGTCAGCGCCATAGGCAGTCAAACCCTCCATGAGTTCATAGTGGAGGCATTTGTAGGAGAGATTGG
>JAKSZP010007343.1:0-32761 GCA_022478985.1 Massospora cicadina | reverse complement strand
AGCAGTCCCTGCAGCTGAAGACTGCATGTGTGCACTCCGCGAGACACACAACCTGGTTCATGAACATTTGACAAAGTCCATTGAGGATTACAAAAAGTTTGCCAACTGGAAGCTCCTCCCTGGACATGAGATTGAAGTCGGCTCCCTCATTATGCTGGACACCCGCAATTTTCCCTTAAAAGCCGCCACCCCAAAACTTGCAGCCAAATTCTCTGGCCCCTTCAAGGTGGAGAAAGACTTAGGCAATAAAGCCTATCATTTGAAGCTTCCCGCTCACTGGAAGCAGCATAACGTCTTCCACACCTCCCTCCTGACCCCCTTTAAAGGGAAAGGCCAACATCACCAGAGCCAATCCTCGTTGGGGAATCCCAGGAAGTGGAGGTGGAGGCTATCCTGGCTTCCAGGAGGTCCCGCAGATCCATTCAATACCTGGTTGCCTGGAAAGGCTACCCCTCATATGAGAACAGCTGGGTGAGTGCATGCAAATGCGCAAATTGCAAGGACCTGATAGAAGAATTCCACAACTCCCACCCAGCAGCCCCCCATCCCCCCAGAAGATCACAGCCATCCTGGCCATAAAGCTCCCAGAGAGGCACAAAAACTATGCCATGGTCCATGCCTAGGTGGGGGCCTCCTCCATGTCAAAAAAGGAAAGGGTAGTGTAAGTCCTGGAGACCAGCCCCTACAACTGGATAGGGAGAAGCATCCCTTTCAGACCAAAAGGGGGCCAAAGGCCCAAGTGGACCCCCTGTTGCAGTTGAGTGACCTGGCGCACATGGTTGATGAGCGCTGGGTAACTGCCCTTCCACCTAAAGATACCCAAATCTCTCCCCTCCCCCTCTTTAACCCTGATAAAATTAATAGAGGGGACCTGCCAGGAGATCATGCAGGCCAGGGGCCTTGGGCGAGCTCCTGGGTCCCCCCACTTACCAGGGAAAATTTACCAAAATTTTGAAGAAACTGCCAGCGCAAGTATCAGAGCCTGGCCTGAAGATTCTGGGCTAATAAAGCCAGTCTGGACTGGTAAGGTCCAAGAATCAGATCAGAACTCAATTTGGGTTTCAAACCAGATTACAAGTGACTCAGACCAGTTGCCCCTACCCCACGGGATGGATCCAGGAAGTTTGGATCATGTAAACAATCAGATTGAGAATTCAGACTGGGTTGCAGACAACCGAGCACCAAGGCACAGCCCCCCGGGACAAATCTGGGAAATCCAAACCATGTGAACAGCCTGACTTGAATGGTCAAGACCCAGATCGGTACCATTGACCTGGTCTGGCCCCAAAAATTTGGGAAAATCAGCAAAAGTTTTTTTGATTTTTGCCAAGATTTTGGGCATCCCTCCACCCCCACCCATCAGCCAACCAAATCCCATCGCTGACCCCCAATCACCCAATCCCTCAGCATCCCCAATATGCAATTCTCCCAATACTTAAGGCAACTGCCCTGCCAAAAGGCAGTTGTTGGTTCATTCTCTATTCTTCCCGCGCTTTGCACTAAAATAAAGCCTGAATACCCCAAACGCCTTGCCGCGGACTCCACCTGTTTGTTTTTTTTACAAAATTCCGCCGATTGATCCAGCAAAGTGTGCCACTGCCCAAATAATCATCCTGATGATCGCCAAATGGGTCATACGGTCGCTCAACCCCACCATGCAGTGGTGGATCTTATTTTCTGTAAACCACCTCATTCTCAATGATGGAGTCAATTCTCCATCCATTTTCGCATACCCATCTAATGTGAACCCATCCATTTGCTTCACCGCTGAGATTTCTAAGACTGTTCCCCTATCAGAGCAGCCTCAGGGCGCCCCCGCCCCAATGCCTGCAAACTCAGCCCCCACACCTGGCTCATCCACTGCTAATCCCACCCACCTGAGGGCTCTGGAGCCCCTGCCCAAGGGGGGCTCAGCCCTAACACTCGTTGCAGGTCCGTTTTCCCCTCTGACAGCACCCCAGCCCACGTGGTGAGCCCTGTGCCGCCCCTCTCTGGCGCACAGACTCACCTACTCGAAATTGAAGGCCAGCAACTGCGAACCCAGGAGGAGTCATTGTCCTCCCCGCCTCTCCCACCCTTGGGGGTTGCCCCTGCAAGACCCGCAGTTGCCCCTCATTGCAACCATCTGGTTTGCCTTGGGGGCCTTTGGTACGTTAATGAACATCTACTTTCCTCACGTCCCCAATAGATCTCCCCTTCTTCTAGTCGCACAGACTGCTATGCCCTTGGCATTCTGGGCTCTCCACTGGGTGCTCACACACCCTGACTGGGAGCTCAGTCTAATTCTTATCAGCCGCTTCCATGACACCTCCTTTTTCAAAGGTTGGAGCATCTTGGCGTTATTTTGGCTGCTTAACTGGAAAGTACCCACCCTTCATGCTCGTACCTGGTGGATATGGATGCTTCATGGTCCAGAAGTCATGATTCCCTGACTTTCTGCCAAAATTTACATAATCAATATAAACAAATGGGTTTCACTTTGACAGCACGTTCAGACGCTTCTGGCGGAATCTACTAAGATGGACCTGCGGGTGATGGCCTTGAATAACGTTGGGCAATCCATTGGTGTTATGGGAATAGGGTCATTTACATCTAAAAACGTGTTTTATAATTAAAACACCTTATATACCTCAGAACCATATTTGCTCTCTCATGGCACAGATATGGAACCTGCTCCTGTGTATCAAATCACCCCAGAAAATCCCCGTTTGACTACTTCCATGATTTTCAGCACTCAGGAGGTTGAAAAGGAGTCGCGTTTACAATATAATAATGTTTATGCTCCTGCTGAAAATATGATGGGATATGTGGCCTCAGTAGTAAGAGTGGCCAAATATCCCTCTCCATTCTTTGATTCTAAAACATACTAGGGCGACATGTTGATGCTAGATGATGAGTTTGCTGGTGATATTCTGGCGCTGTCTGCTTAAAATAAAGACCATTTGGGGTATTTTCTACTGACTGCTACCCTTTCCTCCCCTTTAGGGAAATTCAGCACCACTATTCTGGTGGATACTGGCGCCTCTGAAAACTTAATGGACCAAAGCCTAGCCGATTACCTAGAGCTGAGTTACTTTTCAGTTGGTATGGTTAGGGGAGGGGCGTCCCAAGGTATTCTCACTCTGAAGGTCATTGGGTCAGTGGACTATCAGGTTGGCAAGTACCACTTGTCTGATAACTTCCAAGCTATTAAAACCCTCATGTACCCTATCATTTTGAGTGTGGAATGGTGGCGGAAGTTTGACTTCAGAACCAACTTGAAAGAGAATAATTTGTCCTTAACTCTGAAGAATAGTCACTAGTTAGTTGTACTTTTGGCTAAAGCAAACTTTCAGGGCAACTTGCCCCACTGGCCCAATATCCACACACTCAGTCTTACTCCGTTGCTGAAGCCCACCGTGGAGGTTCACCTACCTTCTTGTTTGGAGGGTTTGGAATCTTTCTTTGATGCAGCATCAGCTAATGCACTACCTGATCATTCTGAGTTCAATTGTGAGTTCAAGCTCACTTGGATCTGGTGCATATATCTTCCTCCATTTACCTATTGACTGTACAGGAGGAAGAGGTGTTAGATGTGTGGATGAAGGAGCAGTTAACCAAAGGCGCGATTTTTCAGCGTACCTCCCCTGTATGCTCCCCACTTCTCTTTGTTGAAAAGGCTGATGGTACTCTACGCCCATGCGTAGAGTATGGGAACCTCAACAACATTACTGTACCAGACCTCCATCTTATCCCTTTGGATTCACAGATTGTGCGTTATGTGGAGAAGGATAAAGTCTTCTCCAAACTGGATTGCCTCAATGCGTTCAATCAGATCCAAATAAAAAAGAGACAGGAGTGGTTAACCGCGTTCTGTACCAGAAAAGGGATTTTCCAGTTTTGGGACATGCCCTTTGGGCTTAAGAATGTCCCTGCTATCTTTCAATGCCGCATTGATGCTGCAATGGGGGACTTGTTGAAGGTATGTGCGGTTGACTACATGGACGATATCCTGGTGTTTTCACCTGATCATGAGTCACACGCATTACACCTTCAGCAAGCGGTGGAGAGGTTAAGGGCAGCCCACCTTATGCTAAAGATCAGTAAATGTGAATTTTTCAAGTCTCAGGTCACTTTTCTGGGCAACGTCATGTTTGACCAAGGACACATAATAACTACAGACAAGGAGAGGGCTATTCGTGAGTGGGCCACCCCCACTTCAGTCAAGAAACTGAGGAGTTTTTGGGGACGTGTACGTTCCTCAAGAAGTTCACACCCAATCTTTCTGAGGTGGCAGCGCCTTTGTATAAGACTAGCGGTGCAAAGGTGCTTCAGTGGTCCCTCGTTTTGGAGGATGCTTTCTAAGAAGTGAAGTGCACCCTGTTGTCCCTGTCCATCCTTCGCCATGTCAACCCTTCAAAAGAATTCATTGTGTCTACTGTGACTCCAAATTTGCCATAGCGGCTGCCTTGTTACAAGTAGGCGAAGATGGGATAGAGCATCTGGTGGGATATTTTTCTAGGAAGATGTCTCTGCCTGAGTTGAATTACGTCGTTTCTGACAAAGAGTTACTAGCAGTGATGGAGGTGCTGACTTATTGGCGTCACCACTTGCACGGTTCCTCCCAACCTTTCTGTCTACGTACAGATCACTGTGCCTTGCTGTACTACCATGCTCCTCATGTCCTAACCCCACGGCAGACCCATTGGCATGTGACCCTTGCCCAATTTGCATTTTCTATGAGTTCATCAAGGGCAAGGAGAATGGTTTGTCGGATGCTTTGAGCTGCAACCCTGCTTTAGCTCCTGATCCAAAGGAGGTGGAGGTTAATAACACCTGGTTGATGATTACGCTGGGTAAGATTTTATCTCAACTTCCCGCTTCCACAGCCAACACGCCAACACTCGCACCCTTGGAAAATGTAGAGGAATCCATTATGTTCAGAAGGTAGTCCTTTCTCAGCCGTTATCATCTAAATATACCATTGTTCTTGCTAAAAGCGTTCTGTATCAGGAGGATTTATCCAGGGGTTATCACGTAAAGGATGAGATGGTGTGGTTTCAGGGGCGCCTATGGGTTCCTGCTGGAACACTGCGCCTGGAAATCATCCAGGGCCATCATGATGGAATCACCGTTGGTCATCCTGGGAAAGCAAAGACCTTGGAGTTAATATGAAACACCTACAATTGGAAGGGCTTGCCTGCTCAGGTAGGACGGTATTGTAAAGAGTGCCTAATATGCAATCAAATGAAATCAAATCGTCAACCTTTAGTGGGTTTATTGGTACCCATCCAAAAGGCTGAAGGGCCTTGGACTTCCCTAATGGGGGACTTCATTGTGGAATTACCTGTCTCTGATGGTTATTATGCCATCATGGTGGTGGTGGACCGTTTTTGAAGTTCGCCAACTTTGTTCCTTGCAGAACAATAGTGACCGTGGCTGAGATGGCTAGGCTCTTCATGACTCATGTGTTTGCGCTTCATGGGGTTCCCCGAAAATTATCAGTGACCGGGGACCCCAGTTTACCACCATCTTTTGGGAAGAGTTGTTTAAGACTCTTCAGATTCTCCTCTGCCATTCAACTGCCTATCACCCTCAATCAGATGGGCAGACTGAACGAGTGAACCAGTGCTTGGAGCTGTTTCTGAAGTTTTCACCGCTGCAGATCCTTCAGATTGGGTTTCTCACCTTCCTATGGCCTAATTTAGCTACAACAACACTTTGCATTCTTCAATCAGTTGTTCCCCTTTTTTGCCAACCATGGTTTTAATCCCGCCTTTAACATAAAGCCCAGCTGTGGATCCAAAGTTGAAGCAGTGGTGGAATTTGCCAAGACTATCAAGAAGGTCCACCAGGGGGTTTCCACAAGTTTGGAGGCGGCAATACAAGTATATAAGGAGAATGCTGATGGTAAGCAACGAGTGGGTCCAGCATACAAGGAAGGGGATCTCTTGATGCTTGATGCTTGTAACATCCCTATCAAGCAGCCATGCAAAAAGCTGGGACAAAAGAGGATTGGCCCTTACTGCGTTGTTAGAAAGGTGGGCCATACCTCATATCAGCTAGATTTTCCCTCTTCATTTTGGATCTTCTCTGTCTTTCATGAGAGCAAATTGACGTTGTTTGCGGGCCCCCACCAGAGACTCCCAAGGCTTATCTTGTGGATGGGGCGCCATATTGGGGAGTGGATGAAATAGTAGACTCCCATAGTGTTAAAAGAAGACTTGAGCACCTGGTATCTTGGAAGGGTTTTGACGATGCAGAGAACAGTTGGGTACTAGTGCATGACTGTGTGCATGCCCAAGACCTGATTGAAGCTTACCATAAGCGTTTCCCACAGGCCACTGGATCTTAGTCAAAGCAAACCGTTGCCGCAATGGTGTTGGCCCCAGCCCACATGAACTTTTCCATGGTCAAGCCCCTGGAGGGGGGTTGAGCCCCATCGGGAGGAGAGGGTAATGTCATTTTTAGAAAATGACATTATTCTTGGGACCAACGTAAGAGACAAAGCTTCTTGCAGGGAGGCCAAGAAGGTGAAGTTAGCAGGCCTCCCTGATCTCAAGCATACCATAGACCAACGCTGGGTGAAGGCAAAGTATGCCCAAGTTAATCCTATGGAAGCAAGAAAAGTTTGGCCCTGTATAAGAGTAGGAGCGTTAAAACAAACTAGCTTTGTTACAATGGAAAACGGTTTGCTTCAGTTTTTGGGTGAACGGGGTCTCAAAACCAGTTCAGTTTTTGCACTTTCCAGCTTGGGTCAGCCGTTTTTACAATCAATCACCTGAGTTTGGTCAATTACCCAATATAGCATATTGCCCAATGGAAGCGTGCACCTATTGGCTTGCCTCAGCTTAGACCTGCTTCCCTCAAGTGATTGTTTGTCCGAATTTCCTTAAATTTCCCAATTTGAGACCAAATTTCCCTGTTGGTCGGCTTCTCCCACATAATAAATCCTTTTGCTAAGTACACCATTTTATAATATGTGGTTTTGGACAATCCTGTGCGTGGACCTCTTTGTGGAGGTCTCACGCTATACTAGCCACTTAATTGTATCTATGATTGCAGTATCCTCTCATGCACCATTGGGCTGCCCAGGTTCCCTCCAACCTAGTACGCCCATACTCTACCCCTTTTGCACCGCGTTGCTTTTCTTTGGTTAGTTACCATAACAATCACCCACCTCAAATTATCTTATTATTGATTAAGCACTCTCTGCTGGGCTTTGATAACCTTAATACTTGCGACTAGTTTCCTGGCGTTGGGCCTGTGCACCATGCACTACCATATTGGAAACAGGAGAGTTATAAACACTCTACATTAAAAGCCATATCCCCTGCTACAGTGGCAACACGGCACACAAAAAAATTTCTGCTGGAGTCACAAAATTGTAGATTAATGCGCAAATCCCAATAAAGTTGGCAATAGACTTCAAATTGCCATTCATATGTACAGAGCAGACCCTCAAGTGGATGAAACTGCCACTGGACCACCAAGCGGTGGATGCAGCAGTCTTCAAGGACCTAAGATCAGGATGCTAAAGCATGGCTAGATGCAGGTATTGACCTCTAAAATGCCATGGAGTTCAACAAGGCAGGTATCCCCACAAAAATGGCAGCTTTAATCAAGGGATCAGGGCTTTTGCTGTCATAATCAAATGCCTAGATAAAATATTCCCTAATACTATATTATTGCTTGACTGGGCATGCCACAATCTCTCTGCCAAACATCCCTCAAATGGAACAATACTACCTTTACACCTGATGAAGTGCTACCATGGATTATGGTGAGGTTTAAGGTCACCAAAACCTTGTACTGGTCATACATGAGGATCCCACCTGCCATGGCATCTAACCTGCTACAAGCTGGTCAGACAAAGGAAATTGCAGTAGAATGAGGCCATTTTTCAGGAGTGGTTACCAGAAATTTGTATCAACTGGAGTACCAATGGTTTTACCACAGCTGAGATGAAGTATTGGATTTTCACCAATAACTTAATAGATCAAGTATGGGGCTGTCCAGATTGAGGGTAGTTGGGATTTTTGCCCATATTCCCAGACAACTAGATTACCAGGGGTCACTAGGGGATAATTCCCTATAGCAAAGTGAATTGGATATCAGTTGACCCTGATTTTGGGGTAGCAATGTATGGGGGATTACATGTATTCTCCTGGGTCAGATCCATTGGGATCAATCTGAGTAATGCTTAAGATCTTGTTGGGAAGAGTTGCTGACAATTAGGGGCATTTGATAGTTGATTGAGATTAACTATCAGGTGTACTGATTGGGATTGGTCAGGTTTCATCACTGACCAATTGGGGACTAAGGATCAAGTTGCAAGGCGAGTGATGCCGCCTGCAACTAGAAAATTGATCAGTTGGTTCACGACCTGCCTTAATGGGTAACAAGTCCCATTACCTAAGCAGATCACTTGCCAAATATGGTTGGTTTGCTAAATCAAGAGGAAAATGTTAGGGACATGTTTTACAACTCTTTTCATTTTAGGTCTCAAGGATGTTTAATGATGGAATCCTAACCAGTATAGGGAAGACCATTGCTGATAAGACGACGATGGGTAATAAAAAGCAATGGCTGCCGTTTCATTAATGGGGTGCCAACCAAGGGTTGAGAGCCAAATTCCCACTATAAATTCCCCTAATAATTCACTTAATAAAAAACAAACACACTTTACCAGTAATTAGTATAATACAATATATAATTTACCAGAATCCATTTCTAGTTCTATTCTTATTTATGAAAATTATTGCTGTATGCTTTAATTAGAAACTCTTTAGGATAAAGAGTAAGGATTTGAGAGTGGATCCAGAGAAGAGAAGCTGAGCTGAATCAAGGATTGCTGCCAACTGTGTGTCACCAGAGAGAGGCCATTAACAAGGATCTGATCCTGGATCAAGTTAGGCGGTATAAGGGAATGAATCCCTATTGAGGACATATTAATTATTTTGAGAAGGAATACTGGCCAAGCGCTGGACCCAATACTAGTGCTTATCCAACTATGGAATATAGTCTTCATACTATTATCAATCAATTATATATTACTATCAGACAATGTGGAAAACTTCACAAACACCAAACCTGTGCAGTTAAACAATTTAGGGGTTATCTGCCGTGAACAATTAATGAAACTCATAATTTTTAACAATTGATGCTCACTATAGGGGTGTAGTTGAATAAGATACTAGGACATGATCTCATATAAGAATGAAATAAGAAAACTTTGGATGGAGTTGGCAACTGTCAACCAGAGCGCCTTGAATTCAGTGGATCATTGAGAATTTGCTGCCTTGGAGGAGAGAATTACCAAGATCAAGGAAGGGTTCAAGAATTTTGTTAGTTTTGGAAACAAGTTACTTGGAAAAGTAACGCCATTAAATAAAAAAGAAGGAGATTTAGTTCAAGAAGTCTTATTCTTGAAAATGGAATGTGAAGTGTATTGCGTTTGTTTATGAGCATTAAGAACAGATATAGAGCAGTTGATTAAGCAAGTTGAGGAGTTGAAGACTTACAAATGCGAATGTGAGCCATATGTGGTGACCAATGATGAAGAAAGATCTTCATAGACTCCAGTGGGAAAGATGACTACCCCAAACAAAAATGCCGCCTGCTTTCACAGCCATTTCAGAGATGACTCCAAAAATTACTCCTCAAGTGAGCTGAGTAGCTGAATTAAGAGAGGTGGCTAGATAAACCTCAGAGGAATTTAAAGCAACACAAAAATTACCTACTTTCCATTGGGATAACGCCCCTGCGTTTTTCTAATTATTTGATATGACAATGTTTGGATACAGCAATTGTCAAGAGGCTTTGACAGCAATGAATTGCCTGGATACCAATTCTCAAAACTAGTGTTTCCAATCTAGAGGGGGCATCTGGTCATACTCAGAGGCCAAGGCAGCCATTATGAAGGAATTTAGAAGTTCCATGCACATGTCAAAGCGCGAGAAAGAATTTATGGGCATTCAATTCCAGAAGGATGAATACTTAGCAAGTTTCATCAATAGTTTCTACCCAGAATCACAGATTTTAGTTGGATTGTAAGTGTTGGATGATTTTGATGCCCAGATCACACTACAAGTGGCCTTATGGCCCTATTGTGATTTGCATCAAATGATGTCTTCCATGTTTGTGATGGAGATTACCACCTCTCAGATGGTGGATTATTTAATAAATTTTAGGAGCTACCTTTTTTGCTCCAGATAGAAGTCTCAAATTGAATCCAGTATGTGATTTGAATCTTATGAAGGGGACTGAGGGTGCTAAGGAGTTGAATAACTGAACCACGTGTTGGGATTTTCTGCCCATATTCCCAGCTTGCTAGATTACCTGGTATTGCTAAGGGAAAATTCCCTAAGACGAAGTAAATCAGAAATTGGTTGGCCTGTGTTTCAGAGGAACTATGTTTGGGAGTTTTTTTTTAATATTTGCCTGGTTGTATCCGTTGAGGATCAATCTGGACAGATGCTTAAGATCTTTTTGGGCGGAGTTGCTGATGAATCAGGGCACTGATAGTGATTAACTATCAGGTGTACCAATTAGGATCGGTCAGGTTTTATCACCAACTGATTGGGAATTAATAGTAAGTTGCAAGGCGAGTGATGCTGCCTGCAATTAGCATATTTATCTGTTGGTGAGTGACCTGCCTTAATGGGTAATAAGTCCCATTACCTAAGCAGGTCACTAGCCAAATATGGTTGGTTTGCTTGGATCGAGAGGAAAACGTTGGGGACACATTTTCCAACTCTTTCCATTTGAGGTCTCAAGGATGTCCAATGACGGAATCCTAGCCAGGATGGGGAAGACCATCGCTGCTGAGATGAGGATGGGTAATTTCAATGGCAACAGCTGCCGTTTCATTGGAGAGGTGTCAACTGAGGGTTAGACAGCCAAATTCCCCACTATATATATTCCCTAGGATTTACTATAAAAAAGATGGAGTGTTTACAGTATTATTATCCATTCAGTATATAGTTAGACTATCAGCTTCTATTGTGTTGTTCTGTCTCAAGGATATTATTTCAGAAAACAATAATTGAAAGACTCTTAGAGAGAAGAGTAAAAATCTGAGTGGGGATCTAGAGAAGAAGGAGCCATAATCAGGGATAGCTGCTGACTATGTGTTGAGCCAAAAGAGATTGTCACCGGGGTATCTCAGTGAAGATTGGGTGGACAAGAGCAAGGGAATGAATCCCTACAAATATGACTTCATGAGTATTTACTTGGGAATACTGGCTGATCATTGGGCCTTAATATAGTTCATACTCAACTATGATAATAGTCTCCATACTATTAATAAATAATATTTCATATTTATACAACATGATGCAGTGCACAAGGGAATCTGACCTGTTCAGTAAAAAGGTTACTGGGTTGATTGCCAATAACAACTGAACTAGTAAATTTTTACAAGTTGGTGCTTACTACAGGGGTAGTTGAGTGAAGAATCTATAATAATGCTATACAAAGAAGAGACACGCAAACTGTGGACCAAGATAGCCACTGTAAACCAGAATGCCTTAAACTCAGCAGACCATCTGGAAGTTCGCGGCTTTGTTAGAACAACTCACCAAGGTGGAGGAAGGAGTAGAGAATGTAGCCAGCTTTGGGAATGAGTTACTCAGCAAAGTAAACTCATTGAAGAAGAAAGAATGGGACCTCGTTTGAGAGGTCCTATACCTGAAAATGGAGCGAGAAGTGGATTGCGTTCTTTTAAGAAATTTCGGTGCAGATATTGAAAGATTGATCAAACAAGTGGAGGAACTTAAAGCTCACAGATGTGCTTGTGAGACTAATATGGCAAGTGATTCCAAAGAAAGAAGTTCTCACATAATACTTGGGAAGACGAATACCCCAAGGAACATGCTGGACACTTTTAATGCCATTTTGGAGATGACACCCTGAAGTCACTCCGCAAGTTAGCTGAGTAGCTGAACCAAGAGAATTGGCCAGAAATAACTTGGAGGAATTTAGGGCAATGCCAAATTTGCCAACGTTCCATTGGGATAATGCCCCAGCATTTTTCTGACTGTTCAACATGACCATGAATGGCTACAGAGATCGTCAAAAGGCGTTGACGGTCATGAATTTCCTAGACACTGGCTGTCAAAACTTAATGTTACCTCAAATGGAGGGAGACAGCTGATCATATGCTGAGGCAAAGGCGGCCATCATGAAAGAGTTTGGGAGTCTGACACATATGTCAAAACGCAAGCAAGAATTTATGGGAATTCAGTTCCATAAAGACTAGTCTCTTGCTAGCTTCACAGATCAGTTTTACCAGGAGTCACAGATCCTGGCTGGAGCAAAAGTATTGGACGACTTTGATGCTAGAATCGCTTTGCAAGCAGCCCTTCAGCCCTATCATGATTTGCATCATATGATGTCTTCCATGTTTGTGATAGAAATAACTATCTCGCAAATGGTAGATAACTTGAAGATTTTGGGAGCGACATTTGATGCCCCAAATAGAAGCTTCAAGTCCAATCTGGTACAAAATCTGAATCCCACGAAGGGAAATGAAGGAGCTAAGGAGGCTACCAATTGAATCGTGTCATGAAATAAGTTCAAAGAATTCATACAATTAAACAAGAAGGAGAAGGTCTGCTTTCAGTGTGGCGGGAAAGGAAATTTCGCCATACACTGTAAAAAGCTGAAGGATCAGATTAACGTGGTCCAGGACAAGGAGACAGCAGCCACCAAGGATTTAGGAAAAGGGCCCGCAGCCTAGACAAGGAACAGTCTAGAACTGTGGAAAAACCTGTTCCTCCTGACATTATGAATGAAGAAATTGATTTAGCGATCTGTTCATAGATGACGAGCAGGATCAGCTGTATCAAGTGGTCAATATGGATGTGAATGCCGTGACCAGAACTGGGGTGAAGAAAATCGACCCTGAGATAATCAAGGAAATTGCCCAATTGTATGCCAAACAACTGGTGGACAAGATTTGAACTGCCAAGAATCCTGAAGAGTTATCTGATGTCCATTTAGATGAGCTAATCTGTCTATCCCCTCAGCATGATAAAGGAATCGTTTTCTGATTTATTGGTGCAATTTATTCATACCCTAGATTTAGCTAATAATGCCACCATTCACTCAGTAAACACTATATTACAATACTCCAAGTGTACATATATAGACATACAAGTGAATCAAGTAAGGGTGAGGGCGATTGTTGACAGAGGAGCGCCCATTAATATTGTCTTGACCAAGCTGGTAAAAAGGATGAAGATCTTGCTGGACTTGGAACACAAGAGAGAATATGGGACAGCTGGGCCAAACACCACCATTACCTGTGGAGCATATAGTACACTGCCACTATGATTTGGGTCATTGGTGGTATCTGTGCCAGCCATAGTTTTGGTGAATCAAAACTATGACATTCTGATTGAAATGAAGTTTCTATGGAAATATGGAGTTAAATGTAACTTTAAGGATAATACGTTGACTATCTTGGGTCAGACGTTACCATTAGTATATCAGAAGGACGGTGAAGCTCCATTGAATCAGAGAAACAACTTCATCAATCTGATATACAATGACGGCACTTTCCTGATTTGATACCAATTAGTTGGTAGGAAGTGACATGAAATGCTGGCGGAAATCCTAGAGAACCGGGAATTCCACTAAGGATCAAGAATGAGAGGACCATACTAGCCAGATCGCAGTTAATAGTCAACACAGGGTTGACATTGGAGATTCCTGAGCTGTTGTATGGGGAGGTCAAAAGCCCCTGGAAGAAGTCCAGAGTGGAGCCATGGGTGACTCCTGGGATAATAATCCAGGCCATGGTGAAATTTGAGTTCTCCTGGCGAATTTGAGTGAAAAAACCAATGAAGATCAAGAGGAATCAGATCATCGCATTTATTCATCTGATCCCAATGGCCAAATTGAGAAAATTCCATAATTTGGGTCTCTTGACAAAATGGGATTACCAGCTGGGGTAGCCAAAAGTATCAACTTATTGGTTGATTGAGAGCAGCTCACTGATCTGTCAGAAGGCCATCAAGAGGAGGTGGTCAAACTATTTGAAAAATATCAGGAAGTGTTCACTCAGGACGACCGCAATTTGGGATGTGCACGAGATGTAATCCACAAGGTCAACACTGGGGAAAATTCACTGATAAGGATGAGACCAATCCAATGATCAAAAGCCACTGAAGCGGTAGTGGAGGATGAAATCAGCAAACTATTCAAGCATGGGCTTCTAGTTCCATAGTCAAGTCCCTGGGCAAGTCCGATTCTGATCATGAAGAAGAAGGATGGATTCAACTGGGTGGTGATTGACTACTGAAGGCTGACTAAAATCATGAAGAGGGATTTGTATCCCCTACTGAGGATTGACAATGTGCTAGATCGTTTAGGAGAAGCAAAGTATTTCTACATGATGGATCTGATCTTGGGATATTGGCAGATCAATTTGCCAAAGGAAGACTAGGAAAAATGCGCGATTATTACCGCGCAGGGGCTATACCAACCAATGAGGATGCCCCAGGGTCTATGAAATGTTCCTGCAACGTTTCAGAGGGCCATGGCTGTGATATTAAGCAACTTGAAGTTGTCATGAATCCTGGTATATCTGGATGATATAAAAGTGTTCAGTAGGATGTTTAATGATCACCTGCACCACTTGGAAGAAGTATTTAAGCGACTGCCTGCAGCTAACCAGAAGATCAAGCCAAGGAAGTGCCACTTCTTTAAGAAAGAGATGGAATATCTGGGATTTGTTATCAACTCTAGTGAATTGCAGCCATAAACCCAGAAGATAGCAGCTATAGAACGTATGCCTGTACTGAAGAGTGTCTAAGACATCCAAGTGTTTCTTGGGATGATTGGATACTACAGAAGATTTATTTGGGACTTCACCTGAATAGCAAAGCCATTATTCAATTTATTAAAGGATCCAAAAAAAGGATTTTTATGGAATGAAGAGGCACAGGACTCCTTTGATAAGTTACGCCAGTATTTGATAGATTCTTCAATTCTGAAATATCCAAATTTCGATCAGGAGTTTATTATTCAAACCAATGCTTCATTGATGGCAATCAGCTCCATACTGAGCCAAGTAGACAAACTTGAGGATGAGCATCTGGTGGCATATGTGAACCGGACACTCTCAGCTGCTGAGAGGAACTACACTGTAACTGAATGTGAATGTCTTGCATTCATTTACGCATGAAAGCAGTTTTGGGTGTAAGTTCATGGAATGCACTTTAAGGTGGTAATGGACCACACTTCGCTGCATTGGCTGCACAATTTAAGAGAGCCGGAAGGATGACTGGCCTAATGGGCACTTAAGCTCCAGGCTTATGATTATGAGATAGTCCACCAAGCGGGGGCTTCTCACCAGAATGCAGATGGCTTATCGCGGTTGCCAATGGTCCAGTTGGTATACCTGCAGGTGGATGAGCTATTCCAGAGAATGGTCAAAGGAAAAATTGGGGATGAGCCCAGAAAAATCCAAGGTGTGCTTTAGAAAGTGATGGAAAACACTGAGACTATGGATAGACAAGTATTCAAGATGATAAATGGGAAGGAGCTATTATTCCTAAAACCGTCAGAAAGAGCAGCAATAGTACAAGAAGCTCACAAGGTTGTCGGGCATGGAGGCCTGAGAAAAACAACTGACCATATTTGCCAGTGCTATTATTGAAAATCGATCAACTAAAATGTCATGGCTTATCTAGCTTGTTGTATGGAGTGCCAGCTGCACAAACCACATAAGAATACAACTGGATACTGACTGGTCCGCCCTGGATTTTTTTGGCACATGGTGTCCATTGACATAATGGGACCGCTGACAATGAGCACAGGGGGAGTCAAGTACATTATAATTGCTATTGACCATCTGATGAGATGGGTCAAGATGAAGGCCCTAATGAGAGTAGAAGTTACCAGTACTGCAAGGTTCATCCTGGATCAAGTGGTATACTGGCATGGATGTCCACAGGTCTTGCTTAGACATGATGGGACCAACTTTGCATCTCATGTGATCACGAGATTATATGAGATAATGGGGATCTGAGGAGTCATGTCAGTACCTTACCAGCTGGAGATGAACGGACTGGTAGAATGGGTCAATGGAATGCTAGCTGCAATACTGAAGAAGCTAATCGCAGGGAAAACTTCTGCATGGGGAATGTACCTGAGTTTGGTGACGTTTGCTTACAATATTAGTCATCATACGGCGATGGGAAAGATGCCATTTGAATTACTATATGGAAGAAAGGCCGCGTTGCCATCAATATTATATTTGGTGGTGGAACCTACATTGGGGATGAGTACTGAGTAATATTTGAACTGACTGACAAGTATCCTGATCAATATGAATTGCAAGCATTTGATACAACCTTGAAGAAAAGGATACAAGCAAAATTGACAGATGACAAGAAATGACCAGCCTTAGAAGAATATCGAATAGGGGAAAGAGTTTCCTATTGCAATATGCATGGATTTAGATGAAGAAGCAAACTAGATGCATTGTGGTCAGATCCATTAGAATTGATTGCCAAGACAGTGACAGATGCCTACTCCATCAAGAATCTCTTGGATGGAAGTGTTGTGAATTAAGTCCATGCTAAGTATTGAAGCATTGGATTAATGAAAAAAGTAAAAGAGTTCCTAAATGACTGATGAACCATAAAGTTGGTCACGTCCTGATGATTAGGTCAAGTCCAAAAAAAGGACCTCTGAACCAATCTAGATGGCTAAGTCCAAAAAAGGACCTCTGGACCATAGAAAACTGGTAGGTTTAAGTACCCAGGACCCAGTTTGGGGAAAAAGATGAACCGCTGAACCAAAACAAGGTCAAGTCCCATAGGAAAAAAGAAGAATAAAGATAAAAAATTGATAAAAGATATTGGGAAAAAGATTATAAACCGCACAGAGAAAAAGCTGATATGGTTTTTTATCTGACCGAGGTAAGCTGACCAGGGGATGGACATTACCAAATATATGTAAAACTAAGGAAATAACTGACAAATATGAAATTGGACACCTCAGGGTACTCAAGTTACCCCTGTTGCCAGCGGGACTGCCAGGTATGGGGGGGGGTTGGTGCGCTACTCTGAGGGGGTTTTGGCTGTTATGGAGCAGGTGTGAAGGAAAGGGTCTATGTGGAGGAACCAGAGAGGGAACCATGATTCTATGAGCGCTTTTTGCCTTGGTCTCATATATCCCTAGAGCCAGGCTTGGAAGTGCTCCAATAAGTGGACATGGAATCTGTTAATAACTCCATAAATGGCTGGGACCGTGCTTTTGAACGCATCTAATGCAATTGTATGGATTGTCCACACTGCAATGGGTATTATTAGGGAGCGGAGGGTAGATGGGATTGGTGACTCAATCTGGAGCGCGAAGATGCTCTTTGATATCGAGAATTCCTGTTCATTTTGGATCTTAAGCAGGCGTGCAACTTCCTGCCATATAGCTTTGGTTGGGGGGCATGTTTCTAGGCGGTGATGTAGGGATCCCTCCCCTCCACATACTGCACATGTTTTGTGGAGGGAGTTGGAGCGGTCCGCCATCCTATAGATCCTTCTCAGACAGCGCCAGGAGTTTGCTCTTATACTCGGCTGTAGGAGTGGGTGGTGAGTCATTTTCCACACTGCCTTCTGTGTGGTTAAATCATAGGGAATGTCCAACATATCTAGGTATTCTATCCTAGCTATACTTGGGGTTGTTGCGAGCATATCCCTCTGGGGGTGGTTTTCTGGGTTTCTTAATTTGAATTGGGGACTGGGTCGTCCCCTTCATTGCACAGTGCCAGTGTTCTCTACGGTCCATCTCATATGGTGGATAGTTTGGAGGATATGTTTGAAATGAGGGGAGGTTCCATGCGGACCCATTGCAGTAGGGTGTTTGGCAAGGTATGTAAGTAGTCTGGGTGGGCTATGTGGGTTGGTTAATTTGAGCGCCTGTGCAAAGTTAGTCCTTGCTGCTCTGGACCAATGTTGTTGCGCGAGGTCTGGAGCAAGGACTTCCTTTATAAAGGTACCTAAGATGTGATTGGCGTGGCTCTCAAAATCTATCAGTCCCATGCCTCCACTTGAGAGTGGGCCAAATAGTGTTTCCATCCGTATATTTTTTAATTATTGCAGGGAAGGCTGACCATGGGATGGAAACTTCTGAATATGACTCAGAAGAGACAAAACTTAGTACCAGGGGAGGCACCCCAGAGAAGCGATGCTATCTCTTGTTGCCAGCGGGAACGCCACTTATGGGGAGGGGGAGGGAACGTGTGTGAGGGGCCGTAGCCACTATTGAACACGTGTGGAGGAAGGGGTCTGATTTGATGAACCAGACTGGGAACCAGGAGGAGACCAGCTGTCGGCGATGCAGTGAGAGGTATCCAAACATCCACACTTGAAAGTGGTCCACCAAATGAGACCGGAATCTGTGGACAGCTTCTGGGAGGGTGGGGGTGGAGCCTGCGATGGCATCTAAGACAATCATGTGGATGGTCCACATGGCGATTGCAACCACCAAAGCACGGAGGGAGGGTGGAAGGGAGGAGGCCATTGATAGAGCAAACATATCTCTTGACAGACTGAAGGGATGCGTTTGATCCTGGCCCAGCAGACGTTGAACTTTGCGCCATATCACTTTAGGGTAGGGCACTTCTCCAGGCGGTGGAACAGCGTTCCATACTGGCCACACATGACACAGGATGAGTGTAAAGCGTTAGAGCACTCAGCTGTATGATACACCCGCCTCAGGCAGTGCCACACATGGGAGCAGACTTGAGGTTGCAACAGAGGATGGTGAGCGTATTTCCAGATAGTTCTTTGGGTCTCAATGGAGTATGGGATGTCCATCATGTCCAGGTAGTCCACCCTGGATATGACATGGGGTCGTTTGGGGATCACGCCATTTTGGATGGGTAGCCCCTGTACCTCTTGTGTGAACTGAGGAGAGGGGCGGCCTCTCTGGGCTGTATGTCCACTAATACGAATTCTCCACTCAGCGCTCCACATGGAGAGGAGGATTCGTTTGTAGTGGGTTTTAGTCCCGTAAGGACCTGTGGCCAATGGGTGTGAAGCCAGGTATTTCATCAGGGAGTGAGGGTTTGATGGATTGTTGAGGCCCAGGGCGCAGGAGAAGTTGGAGCAGGCCGCGCGGGACCAGTGTTGGGAGGGAAGCGTAGGGGAAGTGACGGCCGCTATCCAGGTACCCAAGATCTTGGCAGCATGGGCCCTGAAGTCAAGAAGACCCATGTCACCTTGATGATGAGGGCCAAACACGACCTCTATCCGTACTGGTGGTGGGCAGCCTGACCAAAGCCATCCTTGCAGCAGGGCATACAAGGATTTGAAGAAGCTTGGGGAGAAGGGGATGGCGTGGGCTCCAAACCAGACTTTGGAGAGGAGCATAGAGTTGGCTAAAACAACTCTACCAGTAAGGGAAGTGAGATGGGCTCTGAGAGAGGCGATCTGCTTCATCACGTTGTCCAGAATATGGCTCTCCATTACTGCTGACGCATATCCGCCTGACTCCACCCACACGCCCAGATGGCGCACTGGCCCAATGGTAGGGCGTGGCATGAAGGGGAGCACCAGTGGGGCGGTGTGGGCTGAGATGGTAGGGCGAGGACGTGTGCAAGCAGATGGGCTGGGTTGGGAACTAGTTTCTGGGGCCCAGTAGTTCTGAGACCAACCAAGTAGGATGATTTCGGTTTTGGAAGCGTTCAGTGCCGCGTTACTTACCCGGGAATACTCCTGGATGAGAGCTTCTAGAGCGCGTGCATCCTGATTATAAGACACCCCAACCACACAATCATCTGCGAACGCCATCATCTTGACTGTGGCTTGGCCTGGCACATGGACCCCAGTGATTTGGGCATTCACATTTCGAAGTAGTGGGTCAAGGCTGAAGTTGTATAAGAGTGGGCTAAGGGGGTCCCCTTGTCGCAGGCCCCTTTGAGGGCGGATTACTTCCGTTAGGAAGCCAGGGCCACGTACTGCCATTGTTGCAGATTCCGTGAGCAGCATCACCCAGTTGATGAAGTGAGGGGGTAAGCGGAACTGATGGAGGCAGGCCCTGAGGTATTCCCAGTTTACTCTATCATATGCCTTCTGTTGGTCCAAGAATACAAGTGCCCCAGAGGCTGTGGACTGACATGCATTAGCCACAGAGTGCACGTTATCCCAAATTGACCTACTGGTATGAAGCTGAATTGCTCTGGGGAGATGGGGGTAGACGCTATAATTCCTAAACGGCTAGCCATGATTTTTGTTAAAATTTTAGTATCTGTGTTGGTTAAAGAAATGGGGCGCCAGTTGGCTAAGTCTAGCTTATTTCCTTTCTTGAAGAGTGTGACGGTAAAGGCCTCTTGTCCTCCTGGTAGGAGGCGCGTATCCAACAGGCTTTGGTTAAGCAAAGCAAGCAGCAGTGGGGATATATATTTGAAGTATTTTTTGTAGAATTCATATGGGATGCCATCTGGGCCTGGGCATTTCTGGTTAGGTGCACCGCGGATGGTTGTCCATAATTCGTTCAGAGTAATTAAATTCATTATTTCTGGGTATCGAGAAGTGGTGCAGATGTGGGCTCAGTCGAGAATTTCCGCCACTTCAGCCAGTTAAATTGGATCAGATCGGTATAACTTGGAGTAATACTTCTGTGTTTTGATTGCCACTTCAGCTGGCATATCTGCAATGGAATTGTCCGATCTTTGCACCTGTGTGCAGGCCATGCTCTGGCATGGTGCAAATTTTTTTTAAAAAATATGCGGTGCACTTGTCACCCTTTGTGATGCGTTTGGCCCTGTATTGAACACAAACCTGATGTTTGTGTTGCCTTTCAAGAGCGTTGAGGTGTGCGGCTGCCTCTGCCCACATCTGGCCCCATGCAGGGCTGTATCCTGTAGAGGGGATGTTGGACTCCAGTTGTGCCAATTATGCCAGGGCGCGCGAAATGACCACCAATGTGGCTTGGGAGCGTCTGGAGGAGAGGAGGTGAGAGTGGCGGATGGTATCCTCTTTGAAGGTTGCCCATGTGGAGATGGGGTCCGCACAAAATGGTGTTACAAACTCTTTTGTCAAAGTTGCTGATTCCACCCAGGTGGAAAATCATGGCGACGTAAGTTCAGGGGGCGGAGCTTGCACCAGTGTGGGGCCCTGGCCACTGTGGTGGGTAGGTGGTAGGTAATCGAGACCATTCAGTGGTCAGAGAATTCCATTTTTGTTGATTGAAGTGGGAGATGTGGGGTTGGAATTTTGCCAGCGTTAGGATAATATCAATGTGGGTCATGGACCTTAATTGGCCATTGTGGATGTGGGGGCGCATCATGTTTTTGAGCAGCAGGGCATGCCACGGCAGCGCATCCATCAACCCAAGGGTGGCCATTAGAACGCACAGTTCTATGTGACCCTGGGGGGCGTGGGGTGAGGAAGGCCACCAGTCCATTGATGTGTTTAGCCAACAGTTCATGTCGCCAATTATGAAAGGGTCAGGGGGTAGTGGGAGGGATTTGACTAATGAGAAAAATTCCTGACGCTCGCGTGCACCATTTGGGGCATAGATGTTGACAATAGCGTGCGCTATGTCAGCCCATGAGAAAGTGACGATGAGGACTTGTCCATTTAGGAAGGATTCCGATGATAAAAATTTGCAAAACTTGTTTTCTGAACTAGCACCCCACAGCGCTCTGACCAAAAGGATTGGGATGGGAGGAGCATGGTTTTCCAAGCATCCTCAGAATCTCGTGGACAGTGGGACTCCTGGATAGCCAGGATATCCACGGGTAAATTTTGTTGTAAAAAACTCAGTTTCCTAGCCTGGGATGGCGAGGCCTTGAGTCTGGCGAAATTTAACATCCCTAAAGTGAAGGTTTCCCCCATTGTACCTTAGGTGCGAGGGGTGGGCACCCAGGCCCACTAGCCTCCTCTAGATCCCCATGGGCCTTCACGGCAGCGTGGGTGTTAGCAGCAACACTATCAGGAATTTTGTTGATTTTAGCAGAGATGTTTGCATTGGCTTTTGCCTTCACTTTTTGTTTCCCAAACGTCGGATGAATTTTTTGTGGTGCAGATGTGGGTGATTGCAGTGCATCAACATTCTGGTTAAAGAAAAAAATTTTTCTGCTCAGATTTGCCCCAGGTCAGTTTTGACTGGAGCTTGGTTGCAATGATTGGGTGAGATCAAATCCCCCATTGGATCCTCAGATTGGGTGGCCCAATCGGCATGGGCTTCCCATCTGATTGGATGATGGATTCCTGAATTGCTTCCGCCGCAAAGGTTTCAATGTCCTCCTGGTGTTGGGAGTGTGGGATAGTGGTGGTGGCTTTGGCCGCTTCCTTAGCCGCGGCCCTGTGGGCCTGCTTGGCCTTCTTCCACTCTTGCAGGGAGATGGGATTTACCAGTAGGTAGCAGCCTTGTGCTCCCATGGGAAAGCCTCTTTGGTGCTTACTGTTGGTTTGTAGTGTGCCTCTCCGCTGGCCATGGACGCTGAGGGGTGCTCTTGGAATGTGACGCCCTCCTTGGTGGGGCATGCGTGCGCCTTGTGGACAAACGCATCAAAGTGGGTGCAGATGGGGGGCGCGCTGTTCACGGTCACCCAGAATGGGTGGGTGGTATGCCCTTCGATATTAATAAAGTGGAGTGCGGGATCTGGGTTAGGTCCTTTGCAATCTCCTCAATTGGGGTCAGAACTGCGATGGCTTTTCCAGTGCACAGGTGTGGCATCAGCGTGAAGTGTTGCATTTTGAGAGATTGTATTTTGCCATATATGGCGAGACCATCTTTCAGGTGTTGCTCCAAAGTGGCACATTTTACTGTAGTAGGCAAAAAGTCAAACGTGAGGAAAATTTGGTTTGATTTTGTCCATCTGGTGCGTTTGGTTTTGACGACCTGTTGCCCTTTGAGGAGGTCAACCACTACACGCACTGCAGCAGCCTCATATGCTGCCTCTTTGTTTTGAAACCTAGGTCCAGCCAACTGTGTGACATGAAATGAGGTGCGATGTATACCGCAGTCAGGAAAAAGGTGTGCACATCTTCACAAAATTTTTCCCATAAAGCCGTTTGTTGGATGTCCAGAAACACGCGGACTCCGAATTCCACTGACAAAAGTGGCTGGGAGTGTGGCGTGTTGATGTACTGGTTGCATCATGCTTGCCATGCGAGTATTTTCAGGGAAATAGTGACCGCCAGTTTCTTAAATTTTTTTCTATTCCACCAGTTTCTCTGGGGCGTTTTCAAACGTTGGAGGCTGCGGGCCTTCCACCTGCTCCTCTTACCTTACTTGACCAACTGCTTTCTGACATGGGCGCAGACTATTCTCCTCGGTGAGATTATCAAACTAGATTCAAACTTGAATTGAATAGGTTGCAAAAGTGATTGTAACGAGAAAGAAAAGTTTGTGTTTCCATCCATATAGGAGGGTGAGAGCTGGGCCATAGCCAGCCCTGGATAAGCGCGCAGATTGAAGTTATAAAGGTAGGTGAGAAGGCGATAGCGTGGGCAGGTACCATAGTATTGGGGTGATGAGCGAGTTAGCAACTGTAACTCGCCCTGTTATCCTGGGGTTCTTCCCTTGAGGGAGGCGACACGTTTGGATACCCGTTGTAAGAAGTTACTTTCCATTGTCTCATTAGCATATCCCCCTGATTCTAGCCAGATTCCAAGGTGTTGGACAGGAGTGGTGGTGGGAGGTGTTGCAAAGGGTAAAATGATTGGGTTTTTTTCGTGTGTTGGTATGAGGTTCTGATGTTGCGGCCCAATTGTTTGTGTATTTGCCTAAGAGGATGATTTCTATCTTTCTTTTGTTGAGCGATGCATTGCTCACCTTGGAGTATTCCTCTAGAGTGCATTCCAGCTGTCGGGCATATTCATTGTTTGCTATACCTGCTACGCAGTCATCCGCAAAGGCCAGTATCTTGACTGTTGGTTGTCCTTGTGTGGTTATCCCCATGAGACGTGAGTCAGTTACTCGGAGGAGTGGGTCAAAGCTGAAATTATATATCAGTGGGCTGAGGGATCCCCTTGTTTGAGCCCTCTGTGTGGTTTAATCTTGTTTGTTAGGAATCCAGGGCCGCATACAGCCATGGTTGCAGATTCTGTTAGGAGCATCGCCCATTTTATGAATCTTGGTGGGAGTTTGAAGGCATGTAGAAATTCTTTTAGGTATGGCCAACTAACACGTTCATACACCTTTTACTGATCCAAGAAGACCAGGGCACCAGTTGCTTTGGATTGGCAAATGTTTGCAACAGGGTGAATGTTGTTCCAGATTGAACGCCCTGGTATAAACTCAAACTGGTTGGGTGATAGGACGTCAGATGCAATTGCGCCTAATATGGCTGCTAGAATTTTTGTTAGAATTTTTGTATCAGTGTTGGAGAGTAAAATTAGGCGCCAGTTGGCCAGGTCCAGCCTGTCCCTTTTTTACAAGGTTATAACGTAGGATTCATAGCCTCCTGGTAGTAGGCATGTTTCTAACAGGCACTGGTTCATAGACGCCAATAAAAAAGGGGGCGATTTGTTGAAAATATTTTTTGTAAAATTTGTAGGGTATCCCATCAGGCCCTGGGCATTTCCTATGTGGTGCACAGCGAATTGTCTCCCAAAGCTCCTCTAATGTTATTAAGGATAGTTTGTTGCAATTCAGTGGTGTAATTTGTATCTCAGCAGTTTGTATAAATTCTTTAATTTTTTGTGAATCTGTTGGCATTTTGCGATATAATTCTGTGTAATAATGGTGTACTTCCACCTTGACCTCCTCAGGGTCAGTTACCATGGTGCCATTTGTCTTGCGGACATGTGTGCACATGGGCTGGTTTCTGCGGGAGTGGAATTGGCGGAAAAAATATGTCAAACAGGTTTCGCCTTCCTTTATGAACTTACCTTTGTTTGATACTTTGATTCTGTTTTGGTTTTCAAAGATGAGATTTTTAGGTTGGGCAGATATTTCTGCCCATTTGCGTCCCCCGTTGGGGCTATAGCCAGATCTCAGAGTATTTATCTCCAGATGGTCTAGTTCTGCCAAAGTACACTTGATTGTAGCCATGTCCACGGTGTAATTTAGTGATGCAATATGTCAGGTTTTGTTAATTAAATCCTTTTTGAAATTTTCCCATGTTCTGATGGGATCTGAAGTGAATGGGGCTGTGAATTCTGGGATTGTAGCCTCATTTTTGACCCAGTCAGATATTTTGGGCAATTTTATATTTTCCAGGTGAAGCTTTCTCCAAGGCGACACCTGTGTGTGGGATTGGGTTGGCACTAACTGCACCATAACCAATCAGTGGTCAGAAAAATTGATCTTTTTTGTTGTAAATTTGGAGATTCTTGAGTGGTGGGATTGCGGGATGAGGATGTGGTTAATGCGACTCATCAATATGAGCGCTCCCTCACATATGTTGGGCCATGTCATGTGGGGAAGGAGTGGTGAACTGGGGGGAAGAGCATCCTGTAGGACAAGAGATGCCTTCATTGTGTGGAATTCAATGTGTCCAGGTGGGTTTCCCCTAGGATTAGGCCATCAATCCATATTGGGGTTATCCCAGCAGTTGAAATCACCTAACAAAATGGTATCTGGTGGGAGAGTGAGAGTAGGAATGTTTTCAAAAAGTTGTACTCTCTTGGTTGTGGTGCACGGTGCATAGACACATGCTATTGAAATTATTTCCTCTTGGCATGTGATTGTTGCTACCAGGACTCAACCATGTAAGTGTGATGACAAATTTGTAATTTTTGATTTTTTGTTATTTTGGACGATCACCCCACAGTGAGGCATCCATACTGATTGTGATAGTGCGACCCTGGTTGACCAGGATCCTTATTCCCCTTGTAGACAATGGGTTTCTTGGATGGCCAAAATGTCTACAAGAGGCTTTTGCAGGAATTCCAGCTTTTTGGCTTGGGACGTATGAGCCCTGGCTCCCACGATGTTTAGCATCCCTATTGACACTGAGGTGCCCGTGGCGCCTCAGGAGTGGTTGGGAGGGCCCTCTGGCCCTATTCCACCGTGGCTCATTTTGGCCATGCTCCACATCTGTGCTCCAACTCTTTCACTGCCATTGTTGGTTCCCTTGATCTGACCCAATGATTCATGGGAATTGTAGATTTTTGCATTTGTGTCAACCTTTCCTGCACAGGTCTCATGTTGATTTGATTCAGATTGTTGATTGGATTCTATATTTTTGAGGTTCAACTTTGGTGAATTGTGCACCGCATTTTCGCCCAATTTGCAGTTGCATTGTTCCTCAGTATGTGCATGACTGATGTCGCTTTGTGACTCGGTCAGGTACTGTGAAAATTTTTGACCTGGGCATATTGTTATGATTGGTTGGTTCAGTGAATATCCAAAATATCCTCCCAAATTTGTCTGGGGTTAATGGTAGACTCCGCATGTGCCGCCACTTCAGCTGCTGCTCACTTGCGGGCTTTTTGTGCCACTTTATGTTCTTTGCGTGTAACTGGGTCCATGATGGAGTATAGTCCATCTTCTCCCCAGCGGAATGGGTGGTGACTGTCAGTTATTTTGGCGAAGTTTTTATTATCTTCATACTTTGCTTCCTCACAATAATCATTTTCCATTAAGCCCTCTTTCACAGGGCATGTGTGTTCCTTGTGGCCCAGTGAGCCATAGTGGTTGCAGATGGGTGGTGCGCGTTCCGGTGTAACTTGGAATGCAGCTGATTGGCCCCCATCTGCAAAGTGAAATTCTGCTGTGCGGGGAATTCTGGATAAGTCCTCTTCCACTTCTGGGAAGGGGTTGATTACGGTGATAGCTTTGCCTGTGCACAGGTTGGGCATCAGGCGAAATTGCTGTAATTCGAGTTGCTGAATTTCTCCATAGGCCATGAGACCTTTGTGGAGCTCTTCCTCGATTACCTTATGAGGAAGGTTGGTGGGGAGAGTGAGTCAAAAGAGATGAACAAAGTTTTTGCTTTGTTCCATCTGGTGCGCGCGGTGTGCACAATTTTTTGCCCTTGGGGAGGGCAATTTCCACACAGACTTTTGCTGCAGCATTGGCTTCATCGGCTGTTTCAAAACCAATATTGATCCAGCCACAGCCCATGTTGTTGGTGGCTACATACACCGCGTGAGGGAAAAGTGAGGGCTGTGCCTCACATGTTTTCTCCCACAGGGTTGGTGACTCATCCCCAAGGAAGAGTCTGATCCTGTGCTCCACCTTTGACAAGGGTTGGTTGAACTGAATGTACATATATTGCGCGTGATTTACAGTGAATACCATAAACCCAGACGGTGTCTGGGTTTGTGATTTCTTTGCAGATTGAGTTCCTGGTCCCCCTCCAGGGCGTTTTTTGCCCTTAGTTGCACCATTAAGCGCACTGCTCACCGCGACGCTCTCCCATGTTGTATTATTTTTATTGATAAAGTCGCCCGTCTCTCCTGTGTGTGATTATCCAAATTTGCTGTTCAAATTGAATCATTTTAACTAAAGTGATTGTTATGAGAAAAAAAAGGTAGCTGATATGATTTTTATAATTTTTATTTTTATTAATTGTCCTTGGTATGGGGATGATTCCGCCTATGTCACCTCTTGGGGGAGGGAGGATGAATTGCAGTAGGAATGAACAGCCCATCAAAATTGATATGCAATCAGACACTAGTGAGGGTGAGACCTACACAAAACCACATTCTTTGAGCAGATGCCAAGCCATGAGAGAAAGCAACTAGGGGAAGGGAAATTGAGATGTTGGAGGAAGCCAATAGTGAAACTCAGGAGCGGGGAGGAAAGCAACAGTATAAAAAGAGGCAATCAGCAAATAACCCTGAGTAATCCTGATACAGTACCAGAGTGGAAGATTAATCATGAGCGCCTGATGATGGGCTTCATCAAGGACACCGGACATGTGGGCTGGCAATGAAGAATGGATGCTTGGCGGGGGTTATTGAATCATGCCCCTTATCAACGCCATCAGTGGAACAAACTGATGAGAAGCGCCAGAGAAGAGATAGTCATGCATGGAATGGATTGCATCATGCAAGCGGCGACTACAGGCTTCTTGGAAGCTAAAGCTGAATGAATGATGGAACCCAGGAGAGGCTGGAAGCTTTATGGGCTAACTTCAAAGAACTTGGCCAGCAAAGTGAAGAGCATAATCGGCATTATCCCAATCCAGAAGGTTATCAAGATCAGAGGGATTCAGCGCTAGAGTCAAAGCCTCAGTGACTTGGGCCCAGTGTTCAGTGTAGAGGAGCTCAAAGTGAATACTGTTACTGATTGAGAGTTTGGAAACCAGAACAGCGGGTTTGTAATATTGACCGAGTCAGAAGAGGAACTCAGGGAGCAGGTCTGACCCAGCCAGAAATGAATGATCCAGAGCAACCAGAATAATCTCCAGAGCATCTATGATGATGTTTGGAGCATCAGAGAAAGTAGCCAAATCCAGGAGAGTTTCAAAGTCCAACTCTGGAATCAACGACAGAGGAAGAATCAGCTGAGAGTTGTTCAAAACAATAGCCTTCCTGGTTTTGGAGGGATTAGTTAATGTCTGGTAATTTGACAGAAGGACTAGCCACTTGCGCCAGACTAGGCGTATGAGTCCTGGAAGGACCATAAAAGAGGTTCCGTTGAGCATCCCAACTCTTCTGCTGGAAGAGATGGAGGTCTGAATCAGACAAACTATTCAGGAGCTGCTGGTAGCATGACTCAGAATTTGACATATGAGCTGGACGAGAGAAGGGATGTCAGACTATATAGAAGTTGACATTATGCACTCTACAATCCATTAGGCACCAATTTCGGAGAAATTAATCTCAAAGTTAATGAGATAAGCTCTCCAAGAGAAGAATTAGGAATGACTTATAGCTAAGAGTTTATGAGCGAAATAACAAGGGTGAATATAAATAAGTATTCCAAATTAAGCTGTGAAACAAACATCAACGGCAAGAGTCTCCTGTCTAGGATGAGGAGAAAATCAGGAAATCAAGGACGCCAGACCAAAAATCTTAAAATGACAGCGGGTCATATACCCTGATGGGGGAAAACTGGATCCTGGGACTAATATTGTCATGAGTAAATCGATCAGCCCAGCATGTCAGTAGATCATGGGGACTGCGCTCTAAGAAGGCAGTAGCGAAGAGGAAGAGGAAGAACGCCGTATGCCAAAGGTCATTCCAAGCAGCGTTGAGTATTGACAAGTGAACACTGCATGAACCAATGAAGTATTCAACCAAGTGTCCAAAGCGTTGAATCATGCCCCAGTCTTTTCTCGCTGAAAATCTAGGCAAGAGGGGGGATGTGTTGAGATTTCTGCCCATATTTCCAGCTGATTAGATTACCAGGGGTCACTAGGGGATAATTCCCTATAGCGAATTGAATTGAATATTGGTTGACCCTGATTTCAGGGTAAAATTTTTTGGGGGATTTTAGTTAATTCTCCTGGGTCAGATCCATTAGGGATCAATCTGAGTAAATGCTTAAGATCTTGTCGGGAAGAGTTGCTGACAAAATAGGGGCATCTGATAGTTTATTGATGATTAACTATCAGGTGTACTGATTGAAATTGGTCAGGTTTCATCACTGACCAATTGGGAATTTAAGGATCAAGTTGCAAGGCGAGTGATGCTGTCTGCAACTAGCGAATTGATCTCTTGGTGAGTGACCTGCCTTAATGGGTAATAAGTCCCATTACCTAAGCAGGTCACTAGCCAAATATGGTTGGTTTGCTGAGATTGAGAGGAAAATGTTAGGGACATGTTTTCCATCTCTTTCCATTTTAGGTCTCAAGGATGTCCAATGATGGAATCCTAGCCAGGATGGGGAAGACCATTACTAATAAGACGACGATGGATAATTCAATGGCAACAGCTGCTAAATCATCAATGGGGTGTTAACCAAGGGTTGTGCGCCAATTTCTAATATAAATTCCCCTAAGAATTCACTTAATAAAAAACAAACAAACTTTACCAGTAATTAGTATAATACAATATATGATTTACCAGAATCCATTTCTAGTTCTATTCTTATTTAAGGAAATTATTGCTGTGTGCTTTAATTGGAGACTATTTAGGATAAAGAGTAAGGATCTGAGCGTGGATCCAGAGAAGAAAAGCTAAGCTGAATCAGGGATTGTTGCTGACTGTGTGTCACCAGAGAGAAGCTGTAAACAAGGATCTGATCCTGGATCAAGTTAGGCGGTATAAGGGAACGAATCCCTATTGAGGACATCTTAAGTATTTTGAGGAGATTTACTGGTCAAGAGTTGGACCCAATACTAGTGCTTATCCAACTATAAATAAAAGTCTTCATTCTAACATCAATTGACTATATATTACTATCATAAAATGAATATAATTACACAACACCATACCTGTGAAGTTAATCAATTTAAGGGTTATCACCCATGAACAATTAATGAAACCCATAAATTTTAATAGGGGTCTTAAAGAATCATCCTGAGACCCTATGCAATTGCTACTTAACATTTGAAAAAGGAACCTCTTGCAGGATTATGTCCCATAGCTTCAGAAACAGACTGGTATGTGGCATGATTCACCCCTGACACAGCCCACACCTGGATCAAACATGAGATCCCAGCCCCAAGCAGCAGTGGCCATTTGAGGAGTTATGACCCCTGAACTTAAACAGAAAGGGCTAAATATAGGCATTGAGGTCAAATCAATCCACACCTGGAAACAGTCATTCCCTGAGCCCTCTCTTGCCTCCTCATAATCAGTGGAGTAGTTTACCCCTGCAGAAGCCTTCCAGTGGAGAAAAGCAGAGGTTCCAGAAGAAGCAGAACACCTGTTGCTAATGCTGGGTGGAACAGCGTCACTGTCTGAGACTGGTGCCAACAAAGCGCCATGATGCTGGAAGTGCTGCTTGAATAATTACATGAGGCATGTAGCTCAGAGACCTCACTTACCTGGTATCGCTTTGGCTTCTCACTAACATAATCATTGGGATGTCAATCCCTCAAATTAGACATGGCTATAGCCAGTGCCATCCGCAAATGGGGTATCCATATGCTTTAAGTCAAGCTTTCTTGACCCAAGGATTTAACTTAGATGAAGCAATCATCTGAATCCTTAAGGAAAAAACTCCAACAGGTGCTCCAACACCTTGTGCAAATAAAAAATCATATAGCGCGTCATCTACTCCACATGAGGTGTTGTGGAAAGGTGCCAAAAGTTATGTGACTTTATTTAAGCAGTTATCAGTGGTAGACTCTGACTGACAGGCCCCAAATCCTACCTTAAAGATGAAATTTTCATTCACCTCTAATTGGTCAGGGAAGAGTAATGGTCAGATCTGATAGTCGTGATATACCAGTTGGTCAACAGCATAATGGCCAGTGGCAATTTTGACCACCACTGGGTACAAGAGGATGGTTATATCGATATTTTGCTCCCCAATGAACTTGACTGGATACTAATGTTAGAGGTAGGTATAAAATATAGGGGCTCCTACCTTCACACTGAACTCACAAAATATGCTAATCAGATGGCGAAATGGGTGACTTTTCACAACTTATTGACAGACTTTGCCCATAGATGGGTCCGTGAGGCAATTTGCACCAGCCTGTTGTACTATGGTGAGGTTTGTGAATTTCTGCAAACTGGAGGTGAGTAATCGCTAAGTGTCTTTAACTCCATACAGTGGAAGCTATGCATGAACCTGCATTTGGATAAAAACAAACAAAGTAGCTCTTTCACAGTTTACTTGCATCCCAGGCCTCCAGAAAGTGATCTGCATTTAACAAGAGGACGTCAAACAGGTGTTTCAGTTTTGTTACCAGATGGGACACACAATAATGCAATGTCACCATAAGAAAGGAAAATTGCTAAGAGATTACAAATATGTCTCTATAAATAGGATCACCAAATTCAGGTCTAAAATCTTTCTTTGCCCTAAAGACAAGGAATGGATCTCACAGAACTTATCAGAGATCATAGACATGCAACACCAGCAGCAGGATCTGGATGCTACCCATAGGAAGAGTGGACACATGAGAGGGAAAAGCACCTCAGGCTGACAATGAGCCATTCATGAACCTGAACCTGGAATTATATAGAATGGATGAGGAAACTCAACCAGCATCTCAGCATGCCTACCCCACCTAGACGGAATGTGTGGATAAGAAGGAACTACACTGGCAGATAATGGGGCCAAAAAACCTGCAATAGATCATCAGGAAAAGGGACCAGAACAATCAGTCCCCTGGAAAAACAAATACCCTCCAATAAGTCCAACAAACTGGGTGGCCAAAAAAATGCAAAAACACCCCAACGTACTCACACCAAGACCAACTCACTTGGGCAGTCAGCAACCATAGATGATCATAGTGGCACATCGAGTATTGAAACTGACTCTGCCACCTGTCCTCCCTCTTTAAAGCAGCATCCACATTTTGTACTGAAACCACCCCCCTCTCAATAGACAAGGAGACTGAGATTGAGATTGAATACCCAGTTCACTCCATGCTTGGTAACAAAATCCCTGCCTTAACAAGCTGTGCCAACTGTATGCCTCCAACCCATCATCCCTCCTCAACAAATTTTGCCACCAAAGAACCAACTTCTGCCTGAGACTCAATGCATAACCCACATAACCCTCATACCCATGGGTCAAGCGGCCATCAATGAACATCACAACCACAAATGCTAGGGGGATGGCTAGCATAAAAACATGGGTGAGGAGGATGCAGCATTCTAAAACTAATAATCATATTGACCTGATTTTAATATCTGAAATTTGGGCATACACCCAGTGCAAATGATCCCAAACTAAAACAGAGATCCCAAACACCACCCATGGTCTCAACAGATTATGTGCTAATTGCTTTGGTCGAATC
>JAKSZP010007342.1:0-32845 GCA_022478985.1 Massospora cicadina | reverse complement strand
AACTCACACTATTATTCTGAATAAATTAAGGGTAGACGAGAAAAAAATAGCACCAGTCAAAGACATGAAGAGATAATTTGAGAAACATAATGAGGAGACTAAAGCCAAAATTGATAAACTTTGCACAGAAGTAGAAATTATTAACAAAAATGCTTTAGTGTTGGCGGCTCAAATATAAATAGACTTGTTAAAATTAGAAGTCATTATGTTATTAATTAAAATTTATAAATAAGAAAAGGAGAAGAGTGAGTTATACAATCAATTATTTGATGCGCAGAAACGAGAGGCTTCACTTCAGAAGGAAGTTAAAGCCACGAAAATAACTTTAGAAGAGGTTATAGAAACTGTAAACTTTGGGAAAATGACTGAAAACGCTTGGCTTGGGAGGAGAATTTCTTATACAAATGGATGACCTCAAATATTCTAAGTGTACTTGAACTTAAGATGAGTATCATTAGGTGGAGTTATTTGAGGAAGAATTGGCATATATCAAATTAGAAAGTTACTCCAAGAGTACGTGTAATATGTTCAGGAAATGTCCCCAACAATTGAGGCACTTCTTATAGTAACACCTGAAGTAACTCTAGCACTGTCCAAATTCCATTAAGAAATAATGCACCAGTTATAATTGAAGCTTTAAGAGTACTCCTAAGCTTCCTGTTTTCCATTGGAATAACGCGCCTGCCTTTTTCTGGTTATTCAAGATGACCATGTATGGTTACAGCGACTATCAGAAAGCCAAAACCGTTGTAAATTGCCTTAATAACTCATATCAAATTTTTATTTTTTATGCCTCATCTTTGTTGGATAAATTGGAGCTATAAAGAGGCAAAGGAAGCAAATCAAAATGAATTTTGGAAAATGGATATAATGTCAGGTCAGAAATCATGAATTCATGGGAATCAGTTTGAGAAAGTCAAAGCGGCGGGTGAGTTCACCAATAATTTTTATGAGAAAGCGCAGAACCTTAGTGGATCTAGTATGATGTCCAATTTACAGAAGAAAGCTATTCAAAAACTTGTTGCAACCTCACCGAGATTTGCATCAAATGATGGCGGCATCTCTTGCACGTAAATATGCCATTTACCAATGGTAGAGTATCAGAAGGTACTGTCAGCGACTTTTAATGCACTGAATCAGACCTACAACTTTGAACAATCATTCAAATATCAATAAAGAATTGGGATGATAACGCAATAAATCCAGAGATTATATTAAATTATGGGAACCAAGATGATCATATGTGAAGGATCTAAACCTCTTTTACAAGCCACGTTTGACTTTTATAAGTGTGGACAATATGGACATTTCACCATAAAATAAGGACAGTGAAAACTTTCAAGCAATTTATTAAAAAGCATCTGTGAATTTTCCATTGCCACCTACACCATATAAGTTTTCCATTTATGTCAGCGGATCCACCACCTGCTAGAATTTTCCACCCAGCAGGCAAACGTGTGCAAACTGGCTCATCCAGTCTGCCTAATGCATCAGGCCAATTTGTCCCTCCAAGGGACTTATTATTACACTTAGCGCGAGTCCACCCAACCTGCCCCCAACACTTGCCCTGCCCCAATCCAAAATTCACTTTTGCCTCTGAATTAAATATAGGTGTCTCTTCCCATATGCCAACAAAGTGATAATTGTGCTGGCAATGACCACGTTTTCACCAGTGGGATTTATTAACTTCTGCCCTTATAAGGGCTATTTTAATATAGGTTTTCCCACTGAAGAGGATGCAGCTGCTGCAGCAACTACGCCTTTAATATATAAAAACACACCTACTACTACAACCTGTACATGCCTCCCCAGTGACACCACGATGGTGGTGACCTTTGCAAACTTTCCTTCACACCTTCCCCCTCAAACACTCTATGAAGCATTGATAATGGGGCTGTCCAAATATGGTACTAAAAACATCCTCCACTTCCTGGTACCAAGCAGAGATGAGCGGTTAGCGGCACCATGGGCAATGGCCACTATTACCCCCACCAGCCAACCATATCACAGCATATCCCACCACATGCTCATATCCCATCTGCATCAGATAACTTCTTTTGGGATTGTATTGACAATGGCTGCACCGTTTTCCCTATCTGCCATGAGTTGTATCATTTCAAAAAAACTTATTGCTACAAATTAAAACAGGTGGAATCTGCCAAGCCGCTCATAAGGCCACACAAACAACGTTTGAGTGGGGATTTTGGCTGCCCCATACCCTCAAACTGAACGCTCAAAAATCAGCAAAATCTTTGTAACTAAAGCCCAAGATGGCTTGATTTCTCACAATATACCCAATCAGTAGCAGGTTTAGCCTAAATTTAATCCAACCAATTTCATGCCCCAAAATTTACCCAACCAAAACCTTGTCCCTCCAAATCAATCATGCTCAACCAAAATCCCTGGGACTTATTGGATAAATTAACTGAATATGGGGGAATAGTCCCACCTCTTTACTTTTTCAATCAATTTGGAACCTTATCTACCTTCAGATTTTGATGCCCCATTCCCACTCAAGAAATATATCCCCAAACCCACCACTACCCCATTTTTGAGTGACCATCAGCTTGCCAAGGCTGCAGTGGCTTCTCCTGATAGCTACCATCTCCATGAAGCCATGGCACTATCTGTCACTGAATTTAATAAAGGGTTACATATAATCAATTTCTCTGCTGATTTCCCTGAGGCTACAAAAGTGGAAATTGAACGATTCAGGGAAAATAACACCTCTGCTATTAAGCAAGTTTTTTCACTGGCAGAATTTTCCACCACATTTATCACATAGCCAATATCACAAAAACTTTCCCAGCTTCCTGATGCATGCATACAAGCCAAACACCATGTTGCCAAATTCCTGGAGGCTATACTCCAGGCCCAGATTGTTACCAAGAAACTTAACAATTTTCTATTTTTCCTCAACCCACATCCAGCGTATGCCCCAACCATTTTGCTCTCAGCTTTTATCTGCCTCTTCAATCATGAAGATGAAATCAAAAATCCGCCAGATCCCCCCTCCCCCTCCCCTCTGCCATGGTTGAATAAGCAGCTCAGGACTGCTACACCAGGTAGGTTAATTTTCCTTTTTTTGCTGTCTCACAACTCATTTAAGGCGTTTGGTTTGTGTTTTTCTTTTGTTATTTTTGTTTTGGTAATATCAATCCCCTGGTTGGCTTACCTCAAATAAAATTTAAAAATTAAAATTTAAATACAGATAGTGAAAACTGAAGGATCAGGCTAACCTAGTTCAGCTCAAGGAGAAAAGGGAAACTTCTGAAGTGCAGGAAAAAGATCATGTGGTCTAGATGAGGGACAGTCTATAACACAGGTGATCAAGTTCCCCCTGATAAGCCATATGATTTGGACAAGTCATAACTATTCTCAGACAAGCCCAAGTTAGATCCATTCATCAAGTAGTTTACCAAGATGTAAATGCAATAACCAGACCAAAATTAAGGGGATGACCATAAATTAATGAAGGAGGTAGCTCAACCATACGCCTGACAATAGTTGAGAAGTACTAAAATTCCAAAGATGAAACTGACCTATTAAATACCAAATTAGGCAAAGTCAACGTATTGATCCTTGGTACTATTAGAGAGATGGTTTTAATATTTCAGCTCACTTGGTTCATGCCCTAGATTTGGCAAAATAGTTTGTCATACATGCAGTAAACAATAGTCTATCATAAATTTCCAAGTGCTTATATACAGTTATTTGGTGTCTGAGTCCATGTCATGGTAATCATCAATGGTGGAGCGCCAATTATAATTGTCTTGACTAAATTAGTCAAGAAATTTGAAGGCTGAACCGGATATAAAGCATATGAAGCTTTGCAGGACATTAAGTTCTGACTCTACCACTTCTTGCAGGGCTTAAGCATAGTGCCACTACAATTTGGATCCTTGAGCATATTAGTGCCGGTGATTTTTCTGGCAATAAAAAATATCCTCATTGGCACTCACCTCATGTGGAAGTATGGGGATAATTGTGAATTTAAGGAGATACCTTGTCAATCCTAGGGTAGACGTTGCTGCTAATCTATCAACGAGAAAGGAAGGCGCCTCTCAGGAAGAGAAATAATTTCACCAATTTGATACATAAGGATGTAATATTTTTGTCAATTACAAATTGGTTAGGAAAAAGTACAAAAGTTGCACAAATATTGAAAAAGAATCGTTAAATCCTGATGTAAACTAGAAAGTTTGTTATAGTTCAGTTGGGAATGAGCAAATTGTGGTAACTGAACTGACATTGAAGATCACATAGCAGTTATATGTGGCAGTCAAATATCCTTGGAATCAATTGAAAATTAAAGCTTGGGTAGCCCCAGAGATTTTAATCTCTGGTCACAAGGTGATTCAGATCCTTTTTTGCTAAACTGGGAAATACTTAATAAAGGTCAAACTGCACCAGGGGTTTGCATTTCCCAGTTTTATATGGTGTCAGAGATTCATTCCATTCACAACTTCAGAGAATATGGTGAGTTAGGACTAACTAAGGACAATGTTGTGAACATTCACATGTTAATCAAAAGAGACAAAAAGCTGTATTAATGGGGGGTCAGAAGGAATGAATTTTAGTATTTGTTTAAGAAATACCAAGTTTTTTATGCAAGAGAACTATGACCTTGGGATGAACAAAGGATGTATTGCATTGAGTGAAAAAAAGATACTGGATTGATTTGGCTGTGACCTTTTGGAGTTCTATGGAAGCATATACAGTTGTTGCTAATAAGATTGAGAAGCTATTAGAGCACAGAATGCTTGTACCACTGTCCAACCTATGATTGGGTCCTATATTGATTGATAAAAAGTAAGATGAATAATAAAAATTTTTATTGATTACTGTCAGTTGAAAAATATCATGAAAAAGGATTTTTATCCACTTGAAAAGAATCGTTGAAGCGCTAGATAAAGTGGGAGGATCCAAATTTCATCTGCTGTGAATTTGATTTATGGCTTTTGGGATATAGATATGCTTCTGGAGTATCGAGAGATTTGCGCCATTATCAAGGCAAGGGGTTGTACCAGCTGATGAGGTTGCCTCAAGGCTTGTGCAACGCCCTTGCAACGATCCAGAAAAAATAGACATGAGTCTATCAGATCTGAAGTTATCTTGTGTCCTTATTTATCTGAGAGATATCAACGTGTTTGGCTGAATATTTACAGATCATCTACAACACATTGAAGAAAAGCTTAAATGACTGGTATCTGCAAATCTTGGGAAAAACAAGAAGAAGCCATTTCTTCAAGAAGAAATTAAAATACTGGAATTTATGGTTAAATCTAAAGAACATAAGCCCAAATCCAGAAATTGGAAGCAATTGAACTGATTTCAGTCCCTAAGAGCATTTTGATCTTCAAGTTTTCCTTGTAATGCTTGACTATTATCTCCAATTCATTAAGGATTTTGTGAAAAAGGCTGATCCACTGTTACATCTTTTGAAGGATAAAAAACGGCTATGTGGAACAATGAAGCGCAGGCTGAATTCAAGGAATGAAGAGATAATTGAAGTCAAATAAAGTTTCCGAAATATCCAAATAAAAAAATTATTCTATTTTGGTCAGATGCATTGTTGATGGCGTAGTTCCGTCATAAATTGGGTTGACAAAAGTGGAGATGAACACCCCATGGCTTATTCAACCAAACTTTAATAAAGGCTGAAAGCAACTAGATAGCCACAGAGTGAGAATGTATTGCAGTTATTTATTGTAAGGAGAGTGTATATAACTCTACTGTTCCCAGCATGATAGTGCACGGTGCACAAGGCCAACGCCAGGGAACTAGCCGTTAGTTCAAAAGTTACTAGAGCCCAGAAGAGGGTACTGAAGCAATAACAACTTATGATAGAAGTGAGGTCCATATAAGAAATAACCCACCAAAAGCGATGCAGTGCTCATAGGGAGAAGGGGTAAACGTCTCAGGTTGGAGGGAACTTGGGCGAACCAATGGTGTACTAGGTGATAATTTGATTGTATTTAAAATTAAGAGGTTAACGTAGCATTATACCTCATTGAAGAGGTTCATGCACAAGATCATCAAAGATAATATTTTATTATAATGGGAAAATGGGTTAGTTTATTGGGAAATCAACCAACAAGGAATGTTGGTCACAGTATTAGATTTTAAACTTCGTTGGGGTATTTTGGGGTCTGCCAAAGCGGTCCCAAGCACTAATTCACCAATATGCAAACACTACCATCCCAATTGGTAGAATAAAGCGAAAACAACTTCACTTGAATAATTTATTAAGGTTGTATCTGACCCAAAAGCATAGTTTTATAGATGGAAAGGGTTTGAAACCCGTTCCTCAAATAACCAAGTTGACTGTCATTGTTAATTGAATAAACTGTTCATTTTAACGCCTGGGTCGGCGCAAGGGGCTGGGCATTCTGCACCTCACTAGTACCAACCTGGGCATATTTGGCTTGCACCTAGCGTTGAGTTAATGTGTGCTTGAGGTCAGGGATGGCCTGAAGCTTCACCTTCTGGGCCTCCTGTCTCCCAGCCTTATCCTTGGTGTTGGTGCCCACTATCATGTCATTTAACCATGACATTTATGCCTTCTAGCAATCTCATGTCTATATCCATGAGACGCGCCTCAAAATCATGACTGACCACGCCTCTCTCCAGTGGCTGCACAATCTTGGGGAACTAGAGGTTAGATTAGCGCTAAGGCTTTGAATTTGTAGGCTTATGACTTCAAGATATAGCATTGTTTTTAGAAAAAGAATCAGAATACCGATGGGTTATTGAGATTACCAGTCATTATTGCTTTGGAAGATTGTGCAGATGACCTATATATTTAAAAAGTTAAAGGAGAGTTTCCAGGATTAACCAAACAAAATTCAGACAGCGCTGAAAAAAGCCATGAAGGAGATGGAAATGATAATGGTCAATTCTTTCGAAAATACAGTTGACAGGAGGTTTTTGTTTCTGAAATCTTTGAAATGCATATAAATAACTTAATCCAGACACAAGTGTTCAGTCAAGGAGGATTAAGAAAACGCTTAATACATTAGGCAATACTATTATTGGGAATCACTAAGTTACATTGTTTCCAATTACATTGCCTTTTATATATAGTGCTAACTACATAAGCTGCTTAAAAAGGTTATGAGTTACAATTGGTAAAGCTAGTAATTGTGTAAACATGATCTAATAGATTTAATTGGACCATTGAACGTGAGCATGAGTGGATTACGTTAAAATCATAGTATTGTTTGACCACTTATGAGTTGGGGTGAGACTTAGGTGTTATGCAGAGTCAATGCACTAACTAATGCCAAATTCATCCTGGAGAAAATGGTATATCACAACAGGCGCTTCGAGTGCTATTGAGCGATAATGAAACAATTTCACTTCCCTTATGATTCCCCACATGATGAACTGATGGGGATCAAAGGGGTGTTGTTTGCATCAAATTGACCTGAAACAAATGGGGTGTTCTAATGAGTTAATGGGATGCTTGATGATATGTTAAGCAAGCCAACATTGGTTAAGGTGTCACCACGGGTACCTTATCTAAGTTCAGTGACCTTTGCATACAACACCAGTTTCCATTTAGGGATGAAAAAATCCATTTGAACTATTTTATGGTCAAAGGAAAGAATTGACGGCAATTCTTTAATTACAATTGAACTTACATTGATTGAGCACGGTTAAATACCTATATTGACATGTAAACATGATAACTGGCCCCTGATTTTTTTTGTGATATTTTAATAAAAATAGAATTCAGGCTAAGAAGACTAATGACAAGGTTTGACTTAACCCTATGGAAATTTCCGCGGGAGAATGAGTCATTTATTGTGATACACATGTGTTTGGTCACTAAAATAATCTAAATACATTATGGTCAGTATTTTTTGAGATTATTACAAAAATTTTATATGATGCCTATGCAACCAAAAAAGTTTTTGATAATGTTGATTAATAGAGTACATAGTAAATTATTAAAAGTGGAATTAAAAGATAAAAAAAGAGAAATGTATTAGAAAAAATATTAGGAAAAAGTATAAAATATTGGTAGTCTAAAAATTATTATAGTTTTATGGACAAAAGTAATGCATTATTAATTATTTATTATTTTTTTAAACATTAACCTCAAGTTGTGAGGTGCAAGTTCTTCTTTGACACAAATGGGGAGAGGGAGGTTGAATGACAATATTGGAAAAGAGGCCTCCAAAGTTGATCTGGGATCAAGCATTGGCAAGAGTTAAAGTTACATGAAACCATAGTTTTTAAGCCCGTAAAGCATTCTGAGAGTATGTAATGACTGGGAGCGTGAGTAACATCTAAATTAGTAATATGAGAACCCCAAAACTTGGAAGGAAACAACAATGGAAGAATATGAAATCAGAAAACTAGAATATAATATCCCTATAAGGCACAGGCTCTGGGAGCTTCGTCCAGAGTGCTTGATAATGATCTTCGTCAAGCACACTAGCCATGTGGGAGAAAAATAATCATGGAAGATGCTCATGTGGTTGTTGAACTATACCCCTGGTTTCTTTCATGAGGGAAAGATACTGCGAAATAATTTAGCCACAAAGTAGTCATTCAGGAAACAAACTGCATCATGGAGGCAGTAACTGCATGCCTCCTGGAAGCAGAATGGGAAGGATGGTAGAATTTTAGCAATGTGAGGAGTATGGCAGCCCATATTAGAATGACAAGACCTGTGGAATGGAGTGCATACGCCATGGTATTTCAATCAGAAATGTGATTGAGATCACAAGGGCGAAGTAAATGCCAAGAGATTTTTTATATCAACCCAAAGTTCTGGATAAGGAATCTTAACATTCTCATAACAACTAATTGTCAGTCCAAACACAAAATTTGTTGGTTATAAAACTTCCTGATTTGAAGTAGAAACTCTGTGAGTTGATCTGACTCAAAGAGTAACGACAGGACTGAATCAGGGATAGTTGCCTCATTCATCTCGAGGGTGATTGCTGAACTTAGCACAAATGGAACATAGTTTAGCAATGACTCAAAGTCAAGTTTAATGATAGGTTAAAGAGGACTAATGAGCACGATTTAACTGAAGCAACAGTCAACCATATTTCCTCTTCAGGGGTAGGTATTATTGTTGGAAGGACTGAGGAAGATTTATAGCAAAATTCTTTAAATACTAGTTCTTGTTATAACATGTCTAGAAAGAATACTTTTTTAGGTGGTTTGCGACATCACCTGAAAAAGGTTGGAGTGCATTTTGGAAAACTAGTAAAATAATGCTTTTACCAAGAAGTAATATAGGAAAAGGACATTTTTACTGAATAATATGGTCAAATGAGGGGATGTATGTGATTTTATAGGACCACATTATCCAGGTTGGGATTATTTAAGCATTTATTTTTCGTAATTACTGGTTCATATAGTTAATTTAGCCTATAGGTTAATCTTTGAGACAGTTTTTTAGGTATGTCATCTACTTGGTATTAATAACCAAATGAGTGGGTAATTAAATCTAAAGAGGATCAATTAAAATATTATTTACAGATACTAAATTTTATCAAGATTGTTGCTGATAACATGGATATGAGTAAGTCGCTTAAAAGTGAATAATTACTCATTGAAAATTGTCAAGTTTAGTAGCTGACTATGTTGGTTGATTTGATGTCTTTTGTAAATACACAATTTATTGTGTATATCAGATGGAGTCTTTTCCAATATAAAACCAATATCCCTTTTTGTCAGCTAGGTGTTTCAAGAATATTATGGTTGCCACTATTCTCCTAACACATGTCCTTTCTAATCTTGCCTATGATTATTTCTTAAACTTCATTATAACTACCTTTGATTGCTAATACTTTATTGTTATCAATTATTAATTTTTAATCAAATTCTTGTAGAGAAGTCACTTCCTTTCAAATTGTCAACTTCCAGAATGAGGCCAAAGTCACTTATATCTTATTTTATTCACAAAATGAGGCAAAGTCACTTTTTTTAGTACTAGATGGTCCCAACCCAAGAGGCAAAGTCACTTGTCTTATCAATATCCGCCAGAGTAGGGTCAAATTTACTCAATAATCAAGGCTTACCTGGCTAGTTGTCTTCCTGCAACCAGCATGTCCATATTTTGTATCAAAACCAGAAGTTAAGTGACCCTGTGCATCAGTATAGTAACGCGTTTTTTACAGTTCTAAAGTAAATATACATATGAAGCCAAACCTTCACTATATTGAATTTGGATATAACCCTGAATACTACTCTACCCCCCTCTTTGGCCTGAATATGCCATAATGGTCCATTTGGATCATTCTCACTCTGAAGAATATCTCACCACTCCCTAATATATTAAAACACTCCTTTGAGGATGATTACAATACCCATAAACTTTGCAGTTCCAGATATTATTTTTGCTCACATCTCACTCATCAATTATGTGGAAGAGAAGCTTTACATGGATCCAGTTTATGAGGATCCCTAAAATGTGTGGCTCTTATCAGACTCTAATGATCCTGAGTCTGCACATTTTTCTTATGTTCATCCAGAAACTATGCCCACCCAGATCATCAACAGATTGACCAAGGTGCGCATGGACTCCAATTATAAGAATACTAATTCAACCCATTGCTTTCTTGGCAAGTTTAATAAAGTTGATTGTGCTTACTTTTTGTTTCCCATTCATATTTGAGTAGGGCACCGCAACGTAATGGTAACTGCCTTGGTAAACACTGGAGTCACCGGAAATTTATTGACCTTAAGGTGGCGCAAGATTTGGCTCTTGCGGTTACCTCAAGATCTTCAATCCTAGGGGCATATAGGGTCCTCATGGTCACACTTCCATTTTGTAACACCTGCGTTTTGTGGCTAATGAGTATAAAATTACAGCTCATTTCTCGGCATTTCTAAAGTTGGTTACTTAGAAATTATGAGGGTAGAAGGTGGCGCCCCCATTTAGTTACAATTATCTTGGTGCAGAATACATTGCATTTACCTCAAAGGATCACTCAGGTAATTCCTCTTCTTCCCACCTTGACAACAGGTAACGCAGTAGCAGCAACTGTGATATACTCTTCTAGTAATATTGTGCATGAGATGTGAACCTTGCCTCATATACTTGTTCCAATTATGTCTGTTTTTGTGTGGTTGGTGCTAATAAACTTCAATGCCATTTAAAAATTGACCTGAGTTTCCAGCTAAAAGTTGACCTGGTTAGAATCAACTGTTCCTTTATCTTAAATGGCTGAGGAAGATGAGGAGATGAAAACCTGGATTAAAGATATGGTAAAAAAGGTGGAAGGTTAAAAAACCACCACTATATCCTCGCATGTGGTATTCACACAGAAGCCTGATGGTACTCTGAGGCCATGATAAAATTATGGACATTTGGACAATGTGAAAGTTCGCGATCAATACCCATTACCACTTGAGGCGTCAATTTCAAAGGAAATATCAAAATCCTAAGTTTTTTCCTTGCTTGACTTATAGAACGCTTTCCATCAACTGCAAATCGAGTCTGCTCAAGAGTGGCTGACAGCAATCCACACCCATTGTAGAATATACCAATCTAAGGTTATATCATTTGGGTTAAGAATGCTCTATCTGTGTTCCAGCGCCAAACTGATGACGCCAGGGGGAAAATTCTCCTGTGCAATTGCATATGTGGATAACATTTTAATCTACTCCCTCAATGTAGAGAAGCACACAAGGGTTTGGTGGCTATAATAGCTCTCAGCGCTACAGTTCTTTGGACTGGCGCCAAGGGCCAAAGGTGGCTCAAAGCTGCTAATTTGCAAAAAAGGTCGAGAAGGAAGCAGAAAGCTGGGTAGGTAATCGATATTTTATTAGGCTTAAAAAATCTGATATTTATAAGATGTGTTGGAACTCGGTGCCTTTGGGATCATTGGGGCCTCATCCATTTAGGATCTTTACTGATCATCCAGAATGGCCTCCTCATGGCCATCATCAATGGGTGGTGTTGCTCATCTGACTAAATGGGTGGAAATGCCGCACCACGTGACTTAGGAATAGGGAGGAGGAGCCTGAAATTGATTTAACTAGGTTAGGCTTGACAACTGATCCAGTACGCCAAGTTTGGAAGGGGGGAATTCGATTCAATTATTATCTCAAATTTTAACAATGCCCCCCTCAAGATCCTGTTGGAGGGGAAAATATGGCCGCAGGAACTAGCCATGCACCCGATTTACCACGGTTCCTTGGTTGACATTGGCAATGGAGTACTCAGACTTCACCCTATGAATAACTTTATAGGGTCCAGACCAAAGTATGTTGATATTGTTTTGTCACTTTCCTGGTCAATAATGTTAAAAGAGAATGAGGTCACCTAATTGAAAATCTGGTAAGGAGGGTCATCCGAGATTTGATTATAATGTCTCTCTTCCAGTGGTGGTGATAATGCCTTGAGTGGCTTGGGCTTGGAGTTGGACAATTTCATCAGCTAGAGCCCTCATAGTTAAATTGAAGTTCTCAAAGGTGGAGGTCTCGAGCATTGGCTGGACACTACTTGGCAGCCGAGGTGCCCACCCATATAGGGCTTCAAATGGGGACATCCTGATAGCTTGGTAATAGCTTACTAGGTAGGCAAGTAAGGCGCTGGGTAGGTATTGGTTCCAATGAGCATTGTCCAAGGCAGCTAATTTTTGAAGAATAGAAATAAGAGTTGCATTAGCCCATTCAACCGCCCCATTAGTAGAAGGGTGGTAAGGGGCAGTGAAACTCTGGGTAGTGCCAAGTAGTTAGGTAGTTTCTTGCACTACCTGTGAGGTGAGGTTTAATCCATTGTCTGAGAGTAAGGTTTGGGGGCACCCATGCTGGGTTTAAACGGATCAAACAAGGAATAGGGCGGTGGCCTTGGCAGTAGCAGCTGGGACTGAAATTGCTTTAATCCACTTGGTTAGATTGTCCATGTCTAGTATAATATATTTATGGCCATGAAACCCAGTGGGAAGGGGGCCCACCACATCAATGCTTACCACATTGAAGGGACCAGTTGGGGAAACAACCAAATGTTGGAATCAGGGGTTGGCTCAGTCTTGCAATCAGCAATCCATTCATGCTTCCAGGACCTCTTGGATAGTCATTATCATGCGGTCCCAGTAGCATCGTGATTTCAACCACTTGTGGGTCTTTTTGATGGCCCCATGTCCCACGGTGGAATGGCCTTCTAGTATAACATCATTTCTGGAGGATGGGGGGATCTAAGGGAGCCACTTCTTAATGACTTTCTTGTAAAGCAGCCCATCCTTAATTTGTGTATCATGAGACATCCTTCGTAGTTCAGCCTGGACCTCCAAGGTTTCCAACTCCCACTGGTCAGGTCGGCCTATTAGGTCATACAGCCAGTCCTCCTTTGGGGGTCAACGCTGCTAGTACCAGCATCCTGGAGAGGCTGTCACATTCTGGTGAATAGTGCCTGCACAATGGACAATGGTGAAATCGTAGCTTTTTGTTGTAGAGCCCATCTGGCTTACCGACCGTTGGGATCCTTCAGTTGTTGCAGCCACCATAGCAAGGAGTGGTCTGTATTAATAGTAAAGTGGGTGCCATAGAGGTAGGGCCGAAAATGTTTGATGGCCAGTAGGATGGTTAGGCACTCCCTCTCAGTGACACTGTAGTTACGCTCAGCTTTATTTAGCATCTTACTAAAGTAGGCCATGGGGTGGTTGACCTGTTTTTGTCATGTTGGGCCAGGATGGCCCCAACGGCGATGTCACTCGCATCTGTGAACAACAAGAAGGGTTGGTCAAAGCAAGGATGAACTAGAACAGGTTTAGTACATAGAGCGGTTTAAGGATTCAAATGCCTGTTCTTGTTCAGGCCGCCATTTGAATGGCACATTCTTCTGTAGGAGATAAAACAGCAGTTCCACGATGTTGGAAAACCAAGGAATAAACTGCCAGTAATAGCCCACCATGCTGAGGAATACCTGGATATCCCTTAAACTCTGGGGGCGTGACATCTTCTATATGGTGGAGATTTTGTTCAGTATGGTTCAGATACCGTCCTTAGAGACCTTGTGCCCCAGGAATTCTAATTCAGATTGAAAGAAGGAGCACTTGGAGGGTTTTAGCTTTAAGGACGCTCATCATAGCCAATCAAAGACTTCCCATAGATTCTTGAGATGCCCGTTAAAGGTTTGAGAGAAGACAGTAATGTCATCCAGGTAAACAAGGACGCAGGAGAGCTTCAAGTCCACAAGGATCCCATCCATGGCATGTTGGAAAGTGGCCTGGGCGTTACAAAGGCCTTGGGGAATTCTAGTAGGCTCAAATAGCCCTTCATTGGCTATGAGCACACACTTAGCTTGGTCTTTGGGGGCGAGCTCAACTTGCCAATATCCAAAGGCAAGGTCCATGGCGAAAAAGTATTGGGATCTGGCAAGCAGTTGGAGGGAATTGTCAATTTGAGGTAAAGGATAACTTTCCTTCTTAGTGATGGAGTTAAGCCGTTGATAGTCCATCACCACCCAATGGCTGCCATCCTTCTTCCAAACTAGAATAAGAGGAGAGGCCCAAGGGCTGCACAAGGGCACCAGGAGTCTGGCATTGAGTAGTTGTTTTAGCTCAACAGTCACCTGAGCCTCCTCAACCTTTCTCCTTCAGTAAGGTCAGGACTGGAAGGGAGGAGCATCCCTGGTTTCTACATGATGAAGGACCCCGTTCATTTTTTTGAAGTCATAGGTTGAGGTCAAGAATAGGTTTGAATTTTCTTCCAATAACGCTAGGAACTTTTTCTGTTGGTCATCTGAGAGGTCTTTACTGATATTAGTATCAACCAGGCTAACCAAGGGTGGAGCTTCCAAGCCAAAGTCTCTTAAGTCCTCAAAGTTCCAGATGTCAGTGATAGCCTCTACTGGAAGTAAGCGGACATAGGTGGCAGGGCTGCTTGGACCTACTATTTTAGGCTTATCAGTAAGGTTGGCCAACAGCACTGATATAGATCTGGCGAAGACTGGATCTAGAATCCCCGGACAGGTTAGCACCTCCTTTTGGGATGGGTTGTCTAGGCCTCAGACTTCTAGCAGGTACCCCAAGGGGATGTTCACATGGACCCAGGTATTGGCAATGACCAGTGATTTTGGGAAAATGGTAGTTGCCTTAGGTAAAGAAATCGGCATGCCTTCTTTCCCATCAACAGCAGGAGGGGGCAGTCAGACTCAAGAACCCCTAATATGATATTCAAGCCAATCGATTTGGCTTTCACTCTCTAGCAGACAAGCCCAGGCTTTAACCTCAGTTTTGGAGTCATGGGGGGTCTCAAAAACAAGCGGAATACAATGACCAAGCAAGGATAGAAAGCCGTCATCGTAATGGAGCACTGCCAAATAGTCTCTAAGAAATTAAGTCCTGAGGAGCAGGTCATAGCTAGGGTTGTCCAGAGTGATGGCGGGTGTATCTAAAGTGAGCTTTCCGAACTGTAGCAGTAGAGAGGAATACACCCCTATGGATTGGGTGCACTGGGGGCCAGCCATGACATACTCCATGTAGTGTGGCATATTGGGAGTGATCTTGATGCATTTCATCACCTTGGAGGATATGACATTCACAGGGGAGCCACTGTCAACTATGGCATGGACTGGTATCTTGTGAACTCAGACTGCAACCTGGGTGACCAGGATTCCAAACTGGGGCGGCAGAGTGAGGAACATGGGAGAATCATCAGAAGAAGAGTAAGCAGTATCAATTTTTTTATTATCATTAGATACAAAAACCTCTTCCCCCAGATGCCATAGCTCCTAGTTCACTTACAATTACAGAGGATTCTTGAGGCTGAGTTGGGTCATCAGCATGAAGTGCATCATCCTTCATGCTGACTTCCCTTTTCCTGCTTCCTCGGCAAGTCGCTTCCAGAAGTTCTTGGCGCTGTGCCTGGAACCGTTACAGTTAGTACATCTGGATTGAGGGTTTTTCTGGTTTTTGACTACGTGGACTTTAGGACGGTTAGAGGGGCCAGTGGAGGTAGCCTTGGAGTGCAGAGTCAACATAGGATCTCATTAAGGGCTTCCTTAATTTCTCAGATGCAGGTAAATCCATCTTTCTGGCCAATCATATGCATCTGGACCTCAGGGTAGGATCCTAACACAGAAATGACAGCGGTAATAGTCTCATCCAGGGTTATACTATTTGTGATAACCAAAGGTTGAGCTTGGGCATAGAAGCGGCAGGCGAACTCCATGGAGCTTTCCCCAGTGTTTATCAGATACTCATGAAGGCCTGTTTTTGGCTGGCTAGGGTTTGGTTGCTCCCAAACTCCTGGATTAAAGCTGTGCGGACCTGGTCCCACGTTGTGCACTCCTTCAAATGAGGGGTCATGATCTCCTGGACCATGCTATCCAGGCAGGAGTGAATATGTTTTACCCTTTTCCAGTTGGTGGCTTCCTCCATGGAGCTTTCATAAGCGTACAGGAAGGATGCAATGCTTTCTTGGCTGGGAACAAACCTTTCTTTAAAATTAGGTTTAAAGTTAGTTACCAAAAAAGCGGAGAGAGTGTTAACGCCAGGGATGAGTGTTGGCTCCAAAATTTCAGTTTCTGCATAGTCGCGGGGGCCCTGTTGGTCTAGACAGCGTCACAGGCCTTCAAGTTCCTCCTGGACATCGTCCTAATGTTTATTGAGGGAGGAAACAGAATCCTTGGCTGTGACTTGTTCTTTTAAAGATTGTATGTCAGCTTGTTGGTAACAATTTGATCTTCAAGGGTGGTCAGGCAGGCCTTGAACCCTCGACAGTTTTGCTCCAGCTGAGAGATGTGGGCGTCAGTGAGCTTGGAAAAAATACTTAAGTTGCCCATTTCATCTGACAGGGCATCTAGGGAGACCCTAGGGTCAGGGGGGACCCCATCCATTCAGAGTCTAAATCCTTTGGCAACATTCTAAATTTGTTCACACAAAATGGCTAATGCTGTCATCACATCCTTCCGCCAGGGGTCCTCAGGGCTGGCAGCAGTGGGGGCTGAGGGACCTGGGGGCCCGGGGGTCCATGGGGACCTTCTGGCCCTTCAGGCCCCTCACGCCCCATGGGGCCTCCAGGCCCACGAGGCCCTTCAGGACCTTCGCTCCTAGATGGGTAGTCATGGGAGGCCAACTCTCAATAGTGTTGTTATAGGGTCCCTACCAGATCCTCGACTTGGTGGAGGCATTGATCCCAAGTTATATCAAGGTGTTGGATGCTCTGACGCGGGTCATTCTCAAGATATCCGGAGATCTCATAATCTAACACCATTCCCTGGTCTCGAACTTCATTAATCAGCCATCAATTATCAAATATGGCCTCACAGTTTTCATGGACAAAGAAGGAGGCCGCAGTATAGAAATCGACAAGATGGGTGTGTAGGGCCTGGGAGAGCCCCAATTGGCGTGCAACTTCTTGATGGTGCAGCCCAACTAGTTGGAGTAGGTGATGGATGGCGGGGTAGATGAAATGGCGGAGGTAACATTTGGGACCCAATGTGAGCTCTGCTGTTGGCAGCTGGGCTGAATTCTAAAGGTCCCGCATGGTAGAGGGAATGGCAGAGACGCGGGAATGACTAGTGCGGCCACCTGTAGAGTGGATGCCATTTATTAGTTGGGAGATTACCTCAAAAGGGTTATTGTATTGAAGTTGGTACTGACTTTCATGAAAAGAAGGCAGGGTGAATTGTAAAGCGGCTCAAAATTCTAATGATTTGGCTTGAGCGGCCTATATTTCATGCCATGAGGTATTAACCCATTAGGCAACGCTTCTTGACTGACCAGCGGTTTGGTCTCCTAGGCTTCTAATATTTTCCATTGTGATAGACATTTTCACTTGGGACAGCTTGGAGCCCCCTGTAGTGAGAACTACTCTTGTCAGCGCTACAGTTCTGTGGACTGGCGTTGAGGTCTGAAAGTGGCTCAAAGCTGCTAATTTACAGAAAAGGTCGAGAAGGAAGTGGAAAGCTGGGTAAGTTAATCAATATTTTATTAGTATTAGAAGGATTCAATATTTATAGGATGTGTTTGAACTCAGTGTCTTCAGGATCATTGGGACCTTATCCATTCAGGATCTTTACTGATCTTCAAGAATGGCCAACTTGTGGGCATCCTCATTGGTGGTGTTGCTCACCTGACCAAATGGGTGGAAACGCCACCCCACATGACTCAGGAATAGGGGAGGAGGATCCTGAAATTGATTTAACTCGGTTAGGTTCAATAATTGATTTGGTATGCCAAATTTGGAAGGGGGTAATTCAATTCAATTAATATCTCAAATTCTGACAAAAGCTGACCTCCAAAAAGCTGGGCTGGTTGCCAAACCCTTAAAATGTGAGTTATTTAAGAATGATGTTCAGTTTTTTGGTGACTAATCTAAAGGAGATGGGTATGCCATTCCACATTCTAAAATTGAAAGATATCATTGACTGGCCCATTTTTGTAACACAGAAGCAATGCGCAGTTTCCTTGGATCTGTCACTTACCTTAAAGAATTCTCAACTGAAGTTTCTAAATTGGCCTCGCCCTTTGACGCCCTTACAGGTAAAACGCCACATTCCTTTGGGCTCCTAAATGACAACAATTAATCGAAGTAATAAAGGAGGTTCTTACCACCTCCCAGTGTTGCTTCATGTGGATGAGGCTAAGCTTTTTAGTGTGGCGTGATGTCTCTTGTGCAGCAGTCAGGGGCTTTCCTTCTACAAGAACGTGAGGGGAGGGAAAATCTGGTGGATTATTTTAGTTAGTTTATCATCATGGAGTGCGATTGGGCATAATATAATAGTTAGTAGGCAGTGGTTGTATAGATTTTTTGCATTGGCTTAACTGCTATGAGGCCAAGCATACAGTGGTGGTGCGCACAGATCATTATTAAATTACTTATTATCTCAGACCTCAGAAGCTGGCTCACAGGCTGACAAGGACTCATTGCTACCTCTAAAGAATCTAGATTTAATGTGAGTTTGTAAAAGGAGACGTCTTAAATTTTTATTTAATATCTTGAACTCAAATACCATAATGGAGCGCACTTTGAATACAATCTTTTTTTAAAAAAGTAAACGAGGCGTGTCAACCTTGGGTAAAATCTACAAAATTGAGTTTATTTTTGCCATTCAAATAATCGCTTTTTCAACAATAGGGGCACCGCTAGTGTGCTAGGCCAACCAGTATGGAAAATGGCTGGCACTTGCTGTTTCGCCTTTATAGGCATACCAACTCCCTACAAGTCTTCGTCCAGCCCACCAACACAGCACCACCTTATGACCAATCGCCAGCCCCTCTTGGGTGTGCTCTGGTGAGTCCATCCCCCATCCTGGGTGGCTATGGCACTCCAGAACTGAACTACCCTCACGGCTGATGTCAAGCAGCATATCATCTAAGGCCATTTGGCCAGTTTTCTGTTGGTTACTTGTAGGTCTAAGGTATGGGAGCTGGCGCATTGGCCACTCCAGGAGCATCTCCCAACACCTAGTTTAGAAATCTTCAGTCCCACCCCTACCCACTTTAATGGCTCTTGCTACCTAAACAAATAGAAAGTGGGCGAAAGAAAGAGATTTTTATTTGAAGGGAAGGATGACTCTTTATACTATAGGCTACTGCGCTTAGGAAAACCCCTTTGCCATCCAAGCTTGAATTTCAATCAATTGCAGATGTCCATGATATTGATTCCCTCCCTTTCGCTTGTATCAGGCACCAAACATTAGGTTAACTAATTATTGGCACAAGTCACCTGTCAGCTGTATATAAATTATTATTATTTTAATAACTTCTAGCATCCTTGGCATAATTCACTGGTACTCTGAACTGTGACAGAGAAATCATAATAATACAATTGATAACAAATAAGTCAGCTTTCCACTGGAACATCCCACAGTTGTCCATGAATGACATTCTGCATCAGGCTAGGATCTGCTAAAGTCAGTTTTGAGGTAGCAAAATCATCATCAGATGGTTGATAATGAATAAGTCAGCTACCCAATGGAAAATCCCACAATCACCCATAATTTGCAGTTGGCACCAAAATAGGAATTTCCAAACCTGAAAGATTAGTATTAATTGGTTGACATCCTTAGCATTAATCACTGGTGTCGACCTTCGTTTAACATTAAAATAAAAATGAACTAGGCGATTAGCCAGCAATTACCTCCGACTAACTGACCCCCCTAATTCTTTTATTGGGAGGAATCTATATGATTTTTTTTGACATAGTCTGTGCTGGTTTATACCTGTGTTAAACAAAATCTGACTCAGCATGGAGCAGGAATTATCTTGCTATGCTACCATCCCTCTACAATCTTTAATTTAGTAATAATATTTTACCTTTTGCAGGTCATAGCTCCGCCACGTCCAGCCATTGCCATGGCCAAATCCCCCACACTGGGTCCTAACCCAAGTCAAAATAAATCCAAAAATCAATTCTAAATCTAAATCCAAACAAAACCAAAATCTAAACCTAAGTCTAATCCAAACCCGCGGTTTTATATCCAATAGTAACCATTATACTCCTGTTATTCTGGCAGGTGAAGTTAATCCTTTGAGCCATTGACTGGAGTTCCTCCTACTGACTAAGCCCTGGGTTCACTTACAATGAAGGTTATCATCTAGATGCTGTTTTGGCATCCCAGAGTATAAATCGTTTAGGCGGGACCTCCTGGAGAAAATTGATTCTGGTAAAGCCCATTCTGGATGGTATTTAAAAGTATAGGGTATTATTTTTACAACAAATTATGTTTCTTCTGAGCTGCATTATCAAATTATATGAGACCATCTTGATCCTTAAATATAGGGCACCCAAGAGCAAAAATATTAGTATTCATTTAATCAAACTAAGGTTGGAAAAAATGGGTTGGCAAAGGAAGTACAATCTGATTAGATGTTTGCAGCAAAAGGTCCAAATTAGATGGGAAAAGTGGAACAGTCCCAAAATTCTCTTTAACAGAAAAATGTCCTAGTAAATCTTTTTTTAAATATCCATTGTGAGCTTATTAATGACCCATGGGACTGACGTTATTTTGTTGATTATAAACCACTTCACCGGTGTGCAATCTTTATTTCTTGTTTGACAACTTTTACAGCTGAGGACATAGCATTGTTGTTTTTAGATCATGTATTTTCATTGTTTGGAAGTTTTTAGGAATTAATCAGAAATAATTGGTCCTCAGTCTACCTTGCGGTATTAAGAGGTCTTTTGTAAAATCTAAAAATGAAAACTTGTAGATCCTCAGCTTATCATCCCCATTCTGATATATATAAAGAAGCGTACTAATTAATACTTAGTATGTTTTTCAAATTCTACGCAACAGAATCTCAGAATACATGGGCAGAGGACCTCCATTTTTGCCCAATTTTCATACAACTCCCTCCATTATTCAATAAGGGTGACCCCTATGTATGCTAATTTAGGATACAACCCTAATTTTACCACTGGACTTCAAACACGGAGTAATATACTAACAGCAGATACTTTCATCACCCACATCAAGAAAATCCGCCAACAGCCCTTATTATCTGATTAAATCACCAATGACGCCAAGGGGTTTACAGATAAAAAATGACGTGAGGCAACTAACTATTAAGAAAGCGGATTAGGGTAATTGTGGAACTAAAAATCTGCACCTCAAGGTGCCATGTTGTAAGTTTGCTTGCAAACGCGCAGGTCCCTTCACCATTTCCAAGGTACTAGACAGCGGCTTCTTCTACGTGGAACTGTAATCTCACTTGAAGATCAATAACTCTTTTCATGCCTCCCCCTATTACCATTTAAAGAATAGAAGCTCATTAAGTTAGAGCCCATCATGGTAGAAAGTATCCAGAGTTTAAAGTGGAGCGTATAAAAAAATACACAGAGTCAAACTCATTTTCTATTACTTAGTATCCTGGAAAGTGTTCCCATCAGATGAAGATAGTTGTGTTCCTTCCAAAGATTGTAAGAAATTTCAAAAGCTAATTTCTGAGTATCAAAAGACCAAATTACAAGGCACCATCAACATACCCCAATAAGGCTCACCAACAACCATTAAACTCTATACCCCACACATGAATTTCGCCATGGCCAACGCTTCAGAAGGGGACTGGACCCTATTCTTTTAGAAAAGGGTAATATAAGACCTTAGCTCCATCTATTAAGCTTTCAGAATCATGCACTCCTTTAGGTCAAAAAATAGTAACCCAAGGACCAAACCCTCACCAGGCTCTTTGACCTAGGGCATACCCTAGACGAGAGATGGGTTACTGCTGTTCTTCCATGTTTTCCACGTGCCATTTCCCCATCCACAAGTCAAACCAAATCCATTCAAGTTTCAAAAAATACAGGTTTCTATATAATGAGGATAAAACAACTTTGTGAAGACCTTTAAATTCAAATACTTTTCAACCTTGATCCCCATTTTTCCCCAACAGTTGTTCACCAAGAAGCCATTTTGAATAAAAAACATAATAAACAAGTCAATCTTCTGCAAAAAAATAAGTGTGCAAAATCTGGGATCAAAAAAGAAAATAATTCAAAAAAAACAAAAAAAGTAAATTTGGACATCTAGAAATTGGAAAAAGGCATAAGAATGGCTTTTAAATGTCAGCTGATACTGTTGCGGTGATTTTGGTGTTCATTTCTATTAATATAGATATAAAATTAAAATTATTCTTTACAACTGTTAGATTATTGCAAGAAATGAGAATAAACCCTTTGAATAAACTTTAAATAATGATATTGCTCCCATAGATGGAACCCCTGAACCTTCCCAACATATCTTCAAAATCTGTAGAATCAGATTCACCTTGAAACAGTCTCAATTGCAATTAACCATTCCAATTATCATAGCTAATAATAGCTATGATATAATCTTATTATTCCCAATTAAGAAGTCACTTGGGTGAAAAGTGGTCTCATGTCATTAACTAAATTCCACCTCCTTAAAAAGTGCATTAATATTAAAGCTTTAAGGAAAAATATCTGGTTTAATTAATGAAATTGATGTAGAAAGCTTTTAATAAGGTATAGGCAGATTAGGGCTTACTAAGTGCTATGGAAGGACTGCTGACGTCCCAATTGAGGGTGCGTCAAATTAATTAAACATATAATTTTATTTTCCCCCTCTTTTGTTATTCATCAAGTTATAAAGTAGCTCAAATCAGGTGAATTTTGGGATGCTTTTCACATCCAAAATACTTTTCACTAATGAGAGTAAAGCTGGATTAACTGGGCTAAAAAACTGTTATTTTAGTCAATTCGTGGGCCAGATTGACTTAGATATTTCAGGATTATTGACATGACAAGCAGAGGATTAACATAATATGAATGAACTCATCTAATAAATGATTTCAGCCAGAAGATGCCTGAGAGAGATATAATACTAGCACTTGGCAAATTAGGAAAACATCATTTACTATTGATCATTAATAACTACTGTACAATAGCTTATCAATTATTATTATCCATATGGCATAAGTCTGTTGTTCTTATCTGCCAATTTTTGTCTACATTAGATAGCTGTGTGTGTTTATACTTCCCTAAGAGAAGTACTCAATATACCTTCCAGATTTTTTTTACTTTGATTGCTATATTTGAAGCCAAATTTAATTTTTTAAAAACCAAACAAAAAAAACAGCTGCTCAATTGAGCAAGTTTTTAAAATGTCAATGCTTTCAACGCTGATGCCCCAGCATGAGGTGGTGGCGCTCTGCCTGTTGGTATGTTTCAGCCTCTGCTGAAGTGCGCCTGGGATGGCTTCACTAGCCTTCCCAATGCCACCAAGCGTTATATCCTGTCTTGGGACTTTGCTCACAACCTCACAACCTCCCAGGAGGTGCTCCAGAGGCCTTTGGTGCTTCCTCAAACCATCCTGCCTTTCAGCCTCCAGGTCAAGTATGGGAATTTTTTCCCAAAAGTTTTCCTGACCATCATTGAGATGGCCACAGCAGTGTACAAACCCATCAAATTTATATATTTTCTCCTCATCAAGGGGCATTTCAATCTCATCTTGTATTCTGAATTTAACGCAATGGCAGCTACCATGCTGTCATTAATTTTAAAAAGAAAATACCACTCCTAACTGTTTTCACTTGGCTCCCATATGAAACCACTTTGCTGGTCCAGTTTACCAAGTTGCCCTCCCACCTTTCCACCAAATGCCTCTTCCACGAGCTCACAGAGGGTTTGGTCATTTACAGTGCAGACCCCATGTTGATGTTTGTGGTTCCTATCAGGGCAGAGTTTCTAGTAGATCTTAAACCTTTTTTATGATCTTCCCTTTCCTTCATGATACTTTTATCATTATCCCTCATCGAACAGCGATCAGAACTGCCCCTGATAACCCCTTCTGAGCATGGGTTAAAAATGGATTCATAAATTCCCCTTGTGCTTTAAATTTGATCTCTCAAAGCACAAGTGCCTTGTGTTTTCAACCTCTGACGCTTCTGCTGCTCCTCCCTCTGGCGGTGGCCTAGCTGCAGCCATACCCAATTTTTTTGAATGGGATTCAATCATGTTTCCCCTGATCTCAGCAAATTCAGGCGCTGCTTCCAAGACGGCAGCTAATCTAAATTTTTAAGATTTATAAAAATCAAACTAATTTGGTTTATTTACGGATTTGTAAGTTAATGGCTGGATAAGCTTAGCTGAGCTGCCGTGGTTGACAACATGCAGCTAATCAATTCCTACCACCGCTCATATTCTTGTGGCTGCCCCAGCACTGGCAGAATAAAATCCTTTAGAGACTCTTGAATGAATTGATGAGGATGAATGGCCGTACCATGTATAACTGGAATTTGCTTTGGAGGAATCTTTGTTGATCCTCCAATTTTTGTCCCCACCATTTTTGCCCACAAAGAGGGTTCTATTTATGAAAATATTAATAAGATGGCGGTTGATGCCACAGCTGACCTTACATATACCCTCCCTCACCAGCAACTCCATGGGGCTATGGAATCTCTAGTTGAAGGTATTCCCATCCCAAAATTCTTCAAGAGTTTGACAAAGATGCCAAATATGAAATTGAAGAGCTCACATTTGGTGTGAGCCACGCTTGCAACAATGCAGAAAAAACTTCAACGTTTGATCCCAACTATCTTTAATCCTGACAGTGCATCAAGTCATTTACTTGAGTGCCAGTTCTCATCACTTTCTGATGAGCATCAACATGCTCAATACATTGAGGAGATGGACACTGAGAGACAGCATAAATGAAAAAAAATCCACAGCTATACCTCATTATACCATATGTTGCTGATGCTCCTACCCCAATGTTGTCCGCCAAGGTCCGCCAGGTAATTTAGGCGCTGGACAAAAATTCCCCCAAAACCTTCTCGCCATTTGATATAGCTTCCTAGGCTGATAGCCAAGGTGCCATATTAGAATCTTTTTGTAAAAATCTTTGTTTGGCTTATTTGCAAATAAAGATGTGTGGTGACTGCCCTTTTTAGGTTGGGCACCACTAGTACTAAAAGTATAACATGCCCAAGAAGTAGTTTTTCTAAGGAGTAATTCCTTATTTTATTATGAAGACTGAAGGTCTCAGATTTTTCTGTTGCAGTAAACTTAAGAATGTTAAACATACCAGAGTTGCTTGGCTTTTATCAAGGATTTTTGGAGTATCTACTTTCCAACTTCAATCAGGAGTTTCATTTAAGATCAAGTATATATCCTCAATTCCCTTGTTAAGTCATTTTAGCTTACATCATCAGTTTAAAGCTCAACAACTACCATACTACACTTAGAAGATCTCTCATCCTATAAACTATATTACCCAGCACCATGATAATGGTATGGTTTTATTACTATATTTATCTGGTTTCCATTAGTTGTTAGAAAACCTATTATTTAAAAAAGTTAAATTTTAAGCTATATAATTAGATTAAATGGCACTTGGGAAGCAATTATTTGAGAATGAGCTTTTTCAATGGCTCCTCTGTTACGCACACTCATAATCCCATGAACCAGAGGTGCTTTTGTACCATGGCTGCTCTTGTGGATCTTGGCGTACCACAAGAAAGTCATGCTTTTTGACAAGTTGAGTTCCTAAAAAGAGCCATAATTGAAGAATTAGATGCTTCATCCTATAAATTGATTTTTATATTCTTATATAAATGCTATATGACTAAAAACGAGATAAATTGAATACAAATTTTAGATTATAAAAAAAGCTTTAGAATTCTCTAAATAAAGCTATTGCAATGTTAATTGAAACAAAGTTTGGCCTATAAAGAGGTTTTTTGATGTGGTAAAAAATCTGAAAAGGCTTTGAATTTAAATCTCTTTATTGCATGCAGTTAATCAATTAGGCTTACCTAGTATATGTGATTCTTTAATTTTAAATAAAAAGGAATAGGTGTTCTAGTATATATTGATTTCATCTTTCTAAGTATTTTATTATAAATAAAAAATTCATTAAAAACTAGATGTCTTTTTTAATAATAAATACCATAAATGAATCCTTATGTTCAAGGTTCTGGCACAAAACCAAGCCGCTTTGTTGAGTCATTGTTCTCCTTGTCTTTGATCCAAGGAGCACCAATGGTTTTGTGTGTTACTTTAGTAGTGGTTCAGGAAAAAATGGTTAACATTTTTGGTGGTATGCAAAAAAACCGTTGTTTTCAAGATTAGTATACTTTCTGTGGACAGTTACATGGTTAGTTCTTCCAAACTCCCCTTGTCAATTATTAAAAAAAGCCCATGTGTTACATATGGGTGAATATATTGTTATTTACTTATAGAACTTAAGGTCATTGGTATATAAATAAAAAACTTATTGTACTGGACAACAAAACTTGAGGGCATCCATGTCTAGTGATGGCCTAGTTACACGGGAACTAAGTGGTGGATCCTGAAGTGCAAATTAAACTAACATGGCCTCAAACACTTTGTAATGGTCTATCACTGTGATTATTAACTTATTTTAATTGAGGCCAAGGGCACTGGTTCTATAACTCAATTATTATATTGTTAAAAGGGCGTTGAAGATAAGGGCTTTAATATTTTTACTTCTTTTATCAAAAAGGCCTGAAACATGTGAAAAGTACTCACTGCTCTATGGTTGATGAAAAACCATCTGACGTTAATTCTAAAGAAAAGCGCACTTTGAGGTACACCAGGCCTAACCATCTAGTACTAAAAAAAAGAGGTACGCCAGGCTTTATTAGACTTAGCTATGCAAGGTGTTTATAGGCCTCCATTACTAAGTATATACGATTCTTATGCATTAGATAGAAGGTACCAACATTTGAACTGTCTTTTGTAAACTTCTATCAATCCTCTTAGTATCCTTAAACTATCTCTTAAGTTTTTTTTCAAGTTTGAAGGTTCTATTTTTCCTTACTCATCAGGTTATACGAAGTCATATAATTAGTTGTGATTATTGGTTTTGAGATAGTACAAAGTCAAAATTTGAAACGCCGTCAGCATTCAGGTGCTTGATACGCGCTCAAGACAATTTGAAAACTATATCCTTATTTCATACCACCCATTGGCAAGCCATTTATCAGGGTCCTTCATGTATTAAAGCAAAAAAGTGACGCGTGATCTTTCTGACCTCAAAGTGGAATTCATAAAGGTAAGGTGTAAATTTTTAACTTGCTCTAATGAATGCAAGACATTCTCTATCAGTACTATGTCATACTTTTCTGCTTGGTTAAGAAGACCTTAGAGTAATTCTATGGAAAGAAAGATTCCGTCCTCATTCAACTGGGATATTAATGATCTATGACTGAAATATGTGGCGTCCATATAAAGGCAAACGATTTGCTGAATCAAGATACATCAAACTTGGTACCTCTACGAGTTTTTTCAACTTTTTAAAAGAACTAGTCTAAATCTAGCCCTACTTAGACTTTTTCTTTGGTTATAAGGTACATGAAATGGATTGCCAAGATCAACTGTGAGATTCTGTTTATTATACACCATCTTTAAAGACTGAATGATGTGATACTTTTAAGTGTCCACGACCACATTGCTCATACTTTATTGATGGCCCAATTTCTTTTAAAAATTTATTGGATAAGGAATTCACACTGCTTCTTAAAAAACTCTTACTTTGTTTTAAATCAAGTTTGAAGATTTTAATTGTGTAAATACTTCTCACAAGTGTTTGAGCTAATCATAAAGGTTTAACTAGACTTGTTGATATAATCCAGTTAATATACTACAGGGAAGTTATAGCTCAACAATTTTATTTATAACATAAGAAATATTACAGGGGCGCTGCAGTGCAATTGTGAAAACCCTCTTAATTTAAATGTCCCTGATTAATTTCCAGTGCACATTTTTCTTTATTTTTAAGAACTCTATAAAAAAGTAACCATTAATTAGGCAATTGCCAAAAGAAACTTTGAGACACACGCCTATTTCAAGGCGTTGGTAAATCTTAATAGTGTATTTAATTCTTTCTTAGTGCGCTAGGTACCAATATAATTCTTAACTCTCTGCGTACTGAAAATTTTTAGTTGCATAGGTACACAGCAGTTCCTTAATTAAAACAATTGCTTACTGTTTGAAGACAGGGTGCGTGGACTATAAATGACACAACTTAGTTAGAAACTAATCTATAAAATAAAAAATACTAGAAAAGCCATTAATGAAAAGTAAAGCTATATTATTGGAATATTATCCTCCTATTTTTAAATGAAATAATAAAACAATGTCCATTTATTATAACATATGATTTATCACCACAAGATAGCTTACCTTCCATCAACCTGATCTCCATGTTGAAAATCTTTTTACCCCACAATTTGGTTATCCTAATAGCATCAGCATCAAATCCTGAATAATTTTTTGAAGTTATTTTCTTTAAATTAGCCATGCTTGAACCAATAATTTATCAAAGTAAATTTATAATTCTGAGATTTCTAAAAGAAGCCAAAAAAGCATTAAACTAGTTTCTATATTAGCAACCATACCAAACTAAAAATCTACTAGCTTTGGAATATATTGAAAGAGACATAATTTTGTTAAAGTTTAACAAATAACTCAGCTTAACAAGATTATCTTCTTGCAACATGTCTATTTTGTGAAGCTCTTTCATAGAAATACAACATTGGCGAGATGAAAGTGAGGTTTTTAAACAACCCCTCACCAAGAATCATTGGAAAGAAGGAAAAGCAAGTCAGGTTTGCAGCTTTCTTTATCAGCCCAAACAACAAAAAGATGGCAGAGAAGTCATTTCTAATTTGTTACTCCAAGATTTAACAGAAAGAAAACAGGTGGCATTTGTCACCAGAAATCAATCTCACCACTAAAGAAAACATGTGATCAGAAAAAAAATTATGAAAACCTTAGTATTTGTTGCTGAAAAATTTGATAAAAATACTTTTAATATAACTAGTGATTAAATATAACTGAAGAAATTGATGACATTAAACAAAACCTAAAATTAAAAGATCTTTTTGTATTTTTTCTAAAAAAGATAGGAGTATAAAACTATATTAATATTTTTTCTTTTTTTGTTTTTCTCTTTTCCTTTTTCATTTATTTTTAATAAATTCTAAGTGTATTAGTAAGATTTTTTGTGGGTTTAAAGATTCCTTTACTGGGCTGGGTATCCTTATGTCTGAGATCCCCTTAAGTAGAAGGTCTAATTGTATTTTGTTTACATCCTTATATTCACAGTAGGCATTAAATTTAGTGGTAGACTCATTTTCACCCTTGTCATCTTTATTGTCCTCCTCATCATAGTTCTCATCCTTCTCCTCATAAATAGAAAAGTAGTTTAGGTTTTTTATATTGACAATTATTAACCATTGTTTCCTCAAAGGAAATTATTGCACACATCAAGTCAATCAGATGGGGTTTTCTCTTACCCCAATGTACTCCAAGTTCACTTTTTAGAGTCCTTTCGCTCAATTCCCTAAAATTGACTATTGTCACTTTAGTATAAGGTTCTCCACTCATACAATATTCTTCTTACTGTAAGATAACTTTTGACCAGATCCACTTTGTTGTGAGCAATATTTATTGAAAATTTGTGGCTTCACAAGTTAATGAGAGGCTCTCTATTAAGCCAATTGTTTCCTGTTTATGACAGGAGTTATTATCTGGGCTAGACAAAGTCTAATTATAACCTAAACAATAAAATAACAATATACAAGAAAAGCTAGTATATGGCAATGATAGATGATTTGCTAGGAAAAGAAAATTTAGTTCTCTAGATGACTCATGGAAAAATGTCCATCTATAAGAAATCATTGGTTTTTTGTAAGTCCTGGAGACTAGCCCCTACACCTGGATAGGGATAAATACCCCTTCTGGACAAAAAAGGGCCCTAAGGCCCAACTGGACTCCCTGTTGCAGTTGAGAAAAATGGTACACGTGGTAGACGAGTGCTGGGTGACTCATCTTCCCCCCAAGGATAACCTGTTATCACCCCTTCCCCCCTCCTCAACCCTGTTAAGTATGATAGAGGGGTCTTCAGAGAGAGAGTTCGTGCAAGCCAGGGGCCATGGGCAGGCCCCTGGGACCCCCCACTCCCCAGGCAAATTATGCCAAAATATTTAGGGAATTTTCGTGCTAATCTCAGGGCCCAGTCTGAAAATTCCAACTTAGGGAGCCGGTATGGAATGGATGGTGCTGGAAATCAAAATTGGGGCACAATTGAGTTCTTGGACCAGGCATTGAACAACTCAGATCAGTTATCTCAACTCTCCAGAACAGATCTGCGAAGTTTGGATCATGCAAACGGCCCAATCATGAGTTTAGACAAGTCTCAAACAACTCAGCCCAGTGGCCACAGCCCCAGGATGAATTATGGTAATCTGGAATCATACAAGCATGCTGACTCGAATGCCCAGGGCCCATAATGGCACTGTTAATCTATCTTGGGTCCAAAAATGTGAAAAAATTTATAATTTTTTTTATTTTGCCAGGACCTTGAGTATTTCACCACAACCCTCCCCTCTATCCAACCAGATCCCACCGCCACCCCCAATTGACCAATCCCAAAACACTTCCCCCAAGTGTTTTTACCAATTTATAAGGCAACCGCCATGCACAGGGGCTGTTGTCAGTTCATTCTCTTACTTTATCACGCTTTGAGCCTAATGAACTTCGCATACCCCTCTCAGCTTGTTGTGGCCTATGTCCGCCTTATTTTATTAAGAATTACTTCTGCTGATTGATCTGGAAAAGTGCACTGCCACTCAGATCCTTATTTCAATGTTTTCCAACTGGTTTATCTGGTCGATTGACACCGCCATATAATGACAGATCATGAATATAATAAATCAGCTCGTCCCAATGCTGAACCTGCTCCCTCATCCATTATTGTGCAACCATTTAACACAAACCCTCCTGCCTGGTCCGCTGTTAGCTTCACATAGCCGCTCCCCTTTTGTTAAAGCGCCAGGGCACCTCTACTATACTGCCTGCAGAGGTGGGACCCCTATCTGGTCCATCCGCTGATGATCCAGACCAACTTTGGGTCCTGGAGAACCCTGTTTGGGGATAGCTCAGCCTCAATTCTCTTTGTGGGTCTCATCCCCCCTCTGCTCATCCCTAATCATGAAGCAGCTCTTGTGCCACCTGTTAGATTTTGATGGTTGACTCAAAAATAAACCTTTTAAGAAAACCATCAATGCTGATAGATTACATCCATTGATAGATCCTTTGATCCTCCTGATTCATCTGAATAATCTGTTAAATCAGATTCACCTCATAACCACTCTAACTGCATCTGAGGTGCCTGATTATTGTAGCTCATAATAGCTATGATATTATTATATTATGGTTGATTATGGGTACACTTGGGTGCAAAGTGGTCCCACGGCATTAACTAAATTGCACCTCCTAAATTAGTGCATTAATCTTAATGCACTAAGGCGGAAGTTGGGTTCAATTAATAAAATTGATAAATTAAGCACTTAAACATAGACGTCCCAATTATGGGCATACTTAGTACTATTGAGAGGCCTGCCAACATCCCGAATTGGGGTGCATTATCTTTTATGATCATATATGTTTTATTCCCCATTTATTGTTAGATGTTGAGTTATGATGTAGCTTTAATCAGGAAGATTTTGATGTTGAGTTCAAAACTCAAAATCCTCCCAATTATGAGAGTAAAATTGCCTTCAATTGGGCTGAAACAATTTTTATTTTTTAGTCAATTCATGGGCCAAACTGATTTGGGGATTTTTCATAATTATTGCTATGACCAGCAGAGGATTGGCATAATATGAATGAACTTATCTAATAGATGAGTTCAGCCAGGAGATGCCCAAGAGGTATATAATACTGGCGCCTAGCTGATTAATAAAACAACAATTAAACATCATTTACTAGTTTATTGATCATTAATAACTACTGTCACTTAGTTTATCAATTATTATCCATCTGTCATCTGTCTGATATTTATATCTGTTGCCGTTACATCTATATTAAAAAGTAGTGTGTGTTTATTCTTCCCAAAGAGAAGTATATAGTTGCCTACCAGAGAAGTGATCCCAATTATAGAGGAATAATTTCCTGATTTTGTACAAAGACAGAAGGTCTTGTAATTGTTGGTGCCAGTAGACCCAAGATCGGTGAGCATACTGGAGTTACTTGGCTATAATTGAGGATTATTGGAGAATCTACTTCCCAATTATGAGCAGGAGTTTCATTTGAAAAGCGAGTTAATATCCTCAATTTTATTATTATATTATTTTAGCTTGCACCATTGGCTAAAAACTTAACATTTTGGTGCTCACTCAAAGAAAAAAACAACTACCTTAATATGAATATGGACGATCAGCTTTCAGAATTTGCCTGAAAGTATAGCAACAATGAAATGGAAACGAGCAATTTTCAGTTTATTTTACATTTCACCTCAAATTGTTCCAACAATGAGGAGGGGAACATGTACTTATTAGAGCTAATAGCGACTGGAACAGGCCCAACTTTACCTTCTAATCCAGCCAAGTTTACCCATGCTAACATCATGGAAATTCTGGAAACCCTGTTTCAA